>JAUUTY010000038.1:0-80970 GCA_030979885.1 Lolium multiflorum | reverse complement strand
TAGCCATCTTCTTTGTCAAGAGAAGACGCATCAGGATGCGTATTGGAAGTCTGTGGGTCCTTCTGGATCCTTCTTAGTCACTCTAAAATGAAGCTTTTGGGAGGTTCTTGAAATTTCCATGTTTGAAACCCAAAACCACTTCTCTTCATGATTTACTTCATAAAACATAGTTTAATTAAGTTTTAGGGGTAGATATATACATGATTTTTCTGGTTTGAATATATATGTCTCTAGACCTTTGTTTATCAACTTGAATGCTTAATACACATATGACATAAGAATGCTATGTGCTTTGGTTTTTCATTCTTTTGATTTTTTTTCTGAATTTTTAGGGCCATTTGAATCTTGGTCAAATCCTTGGTTTGACCAAGATTTAAACAAGTTTAAAACATAAAAATGAAAAGGGAAGTCTGTATCCTTCTTAGTCACTCTAAAATGAAGCTTTTGGGAGGTTTTTAAAATTTCAATGTTTGAAACCCAAAACCACTTCTCTTCACATGCTTGACTTCATAAGACATAATTTAGGGGTTAATTACGGGGTATAGATACATGATTTGTGTGGTTTGAATATGTATGGACCTTATTTATCAACAACTTTAATGCTTACTATATGACATAAGAAAACTATTTGCTTTGGTTTTTCTTTTTTCAATTTTTTTTTCAATTTTGATGCCCATTTGAATCTTGTCAAATCCTAGGTTTGACCAAGATAATTTAAACAAGTTTAAAACATGAAAATGAAAAGGGAAGCATGGATCCTTCTTAGTCACTCTAAAATGAAGCTTTTGGGAGGTTTTTGAAATTTCCATGTTTGAAACCTAAAACCACTTATCATGCTTGACTTCATAAGACAGAGTTTAGGTTAGGGGTATAGATACATGATTTGTCCGGTTTAATATGTCTAGACCTTGTTTATCAACTTTAATGCTTACTATATGACATAAGAAGACTATGTGATTTGGTTTTTCATTTTTCTGTTTTTATTTTTCTGCCCATTTGAATCTTGGTCAAATCCTAGGTTTGACCAAGATATAGACAAGTTTAACACGTAAATGAGTTAACTTGGATTTCCTACCCTTGAATCCATAGAAAACTTTGTTCTAATGCACTATTATAATCAACCGAGTTTTTACACCAACAGGCCTGTCACTTACGTGTGGTGCCCACGCGTGAGGTCCCACACTTCAAGTTGAGCACAGTTTCACGTGCAATAGGTACGCAAACTCCCAGCCATTTTCTTTGTCAAGAGAAGATGCATCAGGATGCGTATTGGAAGTCTGTGGGTCCTTCTGGATCCTTCGGTTGTCCCTCTCACAAAAAAAAAACAAATCTCTCTCATTCTCTGCCTCGCTCGACTCGCTCGCTCGCTCGCTCGCACCTCCTGCTCACTGACAAACCCTGCACAAAAGTCAACATCATCACCCGAAAAAGGGGAGACACCATAATTCTCTCCCTTCTTCTCTCCTTCCGAGTGATCTCCTCCGAGTTTCACTCGACGGGCAAACACACATGTGCTGCATAGTAATAATAAAAAGGTAGTACTCGTAGAAAAATCGATATACGAATCTGTAATTAAATAGGTTAAACTAGGGTTTTGCCCAGTTCTACAGATCAAGGGTTAAAAAATATCCAACTACGGGGTTCGAACAACACGATTCTAATCCAAGAATTTTTTCGACCTAGGTCACTCAAATGGCCTCAAACTATAGGGTTAGCATCTAGTGCAGTATGTGTGAAAATGTATGCACTATGTGTGCTATAACTTGTATGTCTTTCATATTTGAACCAAATTTGAATAAGTTTGAAATATTTGAAAAGGGGCTTTTGGCTTGAAAAAAAAAAAAAAACCACTTCTCTTCATGCATGCTTGACTTCATAAGACAGAGTTTAGCTAGGGTTAGGGGATAGATGCATGATTTTCCTGGTTTGAATATGTCTAGACCTTGTTTATCAACTTAATTGAATGCTTACTATATATGACATAAGAATACTATGTGCCTTGTTTTTTATTTTTTGATTTTTTTTAAAATTTTATGCCCATTTTAATCTTGGTCAAATCCTAGGTTTAAATCCTAGGTTTGACCAGTTTAAATCATGAATATGAAAAATTAAGCATCTATATATCCTTCTTCGAGTCACTCCAAAATGTAGCTCTTGGGAGGGTTTTTCGAAATTTCCATGTTTGAAAACCAAAACCACTTCTTTTCATGCATGCTTGATAAGACACAGTTTAGGGTTAGGGGGTAGATATATATACATGATTTTCTCGTTTGAATATGTCTAGACCTTGTTTATCAACTTGAATGCTTACTATATATATATGACATAATAATGTTATGTCCTTTGGTTTTTCATTCTTTTGTTTTTTTATGAATTTCCATGCCCATTTGAATCTTTTGGTCAAATCCTAGAGGTTTGACCAAGATTTAAACAAGTTTAAAACATGAAAATGAAAAGGGAAGCTTGTATCCTTCTTAGTCACTCTAAAATGAAGTTTTGGGAGGTTTTTGAAATTTCCATGTTTGAAACCCAAACTTCTCTTCATGCTAGACTTCATAAGACAATTTAATTAGGGGTTAGGGGTAGATACATGATTTGTCTGGTTTGAATATGTCCAAACCTTGCTTGTTTATCAACTTGAATGCTTACTATATGACATAAGAATGCTTACCATATGTTTGAATTTTAAAAGCATATATAGTCTTCTTATGTCATATAGTAAGCATTCAAAAGGTTTTCTTTGAGAGAGTAGCATGCATTCAGAAGTTGATAAATAAGATTTGGACATATTCAAACCAGACAAATCATGTATCTACACCCCCTAACCCTAAACTCTGTCTTATGAAGTCAAGCATGAAGAGAAGTGCTTTTGGGTTTCAAACATGGAAATTTCACAAACCTCCCAAAAGCTTCATTTTACAGTGACTAAGAAGGATCCAGGCTTACCTTTTCATTTTCATGTTTTAAACTTGTTTAACTCTTGGTCAAACCTAGGATTTGACCAAGATTTAAATGGGCATAAAAAATCAGAAAAAAACAGAAAAAAAATGAAAAACCAAATAACATAGCCTTCTTATGTCATATAGTAAGCATTCAAGTTGATAAACAAGGTCTAGACATTTTCAAACCAGAAAAAGCATGTATCTACCCCTAACCCTAAACTCTGTCTTACGAAGTCAAGCATGAAGAGAAGTGGTTTTGGGTTTCAAACATGGAAATTTCAAAAACCTCGCGAAAGCTTCATTTTAGAGTGACTAAGAAGGATCCATGCTTACCTATTCATTTTCATGTTTTAAACTTGTTTAAACCTTGATAAAACCCAGGATTTTACCTATTTAATCATAGATTCATAGGTCGATTTTTTACTTTTTTATTTTTACTATGCAGCACATGTGTGTTTGCCCGTCCAGTGAAACTCGGAGGAAGAGGGATCACACGGAAGGAGAAGAAGGGATAGCAGTCACGGGGCCCCTCTTATTATTTATGGTGTATATCTTTTTTCTGGTGATGTTGACTGTTGTGCAGCGTTTGTCAGTGCGCAGGAGGTGCGAGGCTGCGAGCGAGCGAGTCGAGCGAGGCCGAGAATGAGAGAGATGTTTTTTTCTTTTTCTTTTCCGTGAGAGGGACAACAGAAGGATCCAGAGACGACTTCCACTACGCATCCTGGTGCGCGTCTTCTCTTGACAAAGAAGATGGATGGGAGTTTGCGTACCTACTAATCTACTATAGTACTACTACTACACAAGAACCATATACATGTCAAACTTTTCAATCATGACCCACATGCATTTTATGTATATATTCAGAACTTTTAATGCATGCATGAAAACTCAGCAAAATATGTGCATTTTGGGTTGTCGCACATAAATGTGCTTTTACTTGTCTGCCACCAATCCAATTTTCATGTTAGGGGGAAACACGACACACGATGGACATTTCCAATGTTTCACGAATTAATTATCTCAATTTGCATCCATATATATATGCGCCTGGTTACTGAAAGATCGAACCAAAGGTGAACTTGAAACGTTTTAATTTTCATGTTTTAAACTTGTTTAAATCTTGGTCAACCCTTGGATTTGACCAAGATTCATAAAAAATTCAAAAACATAGTCTTCTTATGTCATACAGTCAACATTCAACTTGATAAAACAAGATCTAAACATATTAAAAGAAGAATCATGTATCTACCCCCTAACCCTAAACTCTGTCTTTTGAAGTCAAACATGAAGATACGTGGTTTTGGGTTTACAAAATGGAAATTTCAAAAACCTCCGAAAAGCTTAATTTTGGAGTGACTAAGAAGGATACATGCTTACTTTTTCATTTTCATGTTTTAAACTTGTTTAAAGCTTGGTCAAACCTAGCTAGCTTGGATTTGACCAAGACTCAAGTGCGCATAAAAAATTCGAAAAAACCCCCAAAAATGAAAAACCATAACACATAGTCTTCTTGCGTCACATATATTGTAAGCATTCAAGTGTTGATAAACAATATCTAGACATATCAAACAAGAAAAATCATGTATCTATACCCCTAACCCTAAATTTGTCTTATGAAGTCAAGCATGAAGAGAAGTGGTTTGGGTTTTCAAACATGGAAATTTCGAAAACCGCCCAAAAGCTTCATTTCGGACTGACTAAGAAGGATCCATGCTTACCTTTTCATTTTCATGTTTAAATTCTTGTTCAAACCTAGGATTTGGCCAAGATTCAAATGGGCATAAAAACAATCGAAAAAATCAAAAATGAAAAACCAAAGCACATAGTCTTCTTATGTCACATAGTAAGCCATTCAACTTGATAACAAGGTCTAGACCTATTCAAACCAGAAAAATCATGTATCTACCCCTAACCCTAAACTCATTTGTCTGATGAAGTCAAGCATGAAGAGAAGTGGTTTTGGGTTTCAAACATAGACATTTCAAAAGCCTCCCAAAAGCTTCATTTTGGAGTGATTGAGAAGGATCCATGCTTAATTTTTCATTTTAATGTTTTAAACTTGTTTAAATCTTGGTTAAACCTATGATTTGACCAAAATTTGATTTGGCATGAAAATTCAAAACAAATCAAATAAATAAAAAACCAATGCACATAGTACATCTTCTTATGTCATATACTAAGCATTCAAGTTGATAAGCCAGGTCTAGACATATTCAAACTAGAAAAATCATGTATCTACCCCTAACCCTAAACTCGATTTGTCTTATGAAGTCAATCATGAAGAGGTGTTTTGGGTTTCAGACATGGAAATTTCAAAAACCTTCCAAAAGCTTCATTTTGAAGTTACTAATTAAGAAGGATCACTACAAGAAAAGTTTGGCAAATTTTCTTGTAGTGGATCCAGGCTTAATTTTTCATCTTCATGTTTTAAATTTTGGTCAAACCTAGGATTTGTCCAAGATACAAATGGGCATAAAAATTCAGGGTAGCATCATACCCCCCTCCTTCCCGCGTAGAAAAAGTGTTAGGCGAGTAGTAGAATGGCATGACCAACAAGTTTCAAGTAAAATTTTGAATATGACCAAAATATACCAATTGATAGATGTGTGTGACCCAAGATTGAGCCATGGTACATTTTGCCAACAAAGTAGCAATTGAGTTGGCTTTCTACCTTAGTAGGCGTGCATTGGAAGGATGCATTATGCCGGCAAAGTTTTCAAACGTTCAAACTTTTCCGGTTTCTCATACAGTATTTGGCTCCTTGAGAAGCATTGATGTGATCATATAAGGTTATCCAAAACTTCGCCTTTCCCGTATTTGCCCGAGCACTCGACACCCCTCGTCCCATGGCGACTCCTCCAGCCATAGCCCCGTGCACCCAGGCTCCACGACTCAGCCTCGGAGGGGTGTGCGCTAAAAGCTCGCAAATGTCTGTGTGCCATTGGTGTGCGATGAAGCAGGCGGCTCTGTGTCTTGCTGTGGCTAGACTCCTGGCGCCCTTTGATCTAGGAGAGGGAGAGGAGGGAGGGGGGTCCCATGAAGCGGCGGTGGCCCAGGTATCGGCGGCAGCCCAGGCAGCAGCGGCAAAGTGGGCTGGTCGGAGCATAGGCATGCGCCGGGGGCGAACCTCGCCGGGTGAGGATGCTTCCATTGTGAAGAAGCACTTGCCATCCAGGGCTTCGGGTTCGCCAACAAACTCAGCGCCTCGGTCCATGGCGTTGCCGTCGTGGGGACGTCGGGGGCGGCGGCGACGTGCTGCAGCCCCAGCCTTTAGTGGGGACCAAAGTGCGACCGACCACATCACGGCGTCGGCAGCATTGGGGATGCCGATGGGCATCCACTGCCACACACAGATTTGGGAGGTTCTGGCCGGGCCGAGTTCCAAACTTCCATCATCGGAGCCGAGGGCTTGGTACTTCAAATTCCGAATCAGGCAATCCTTCGACCCCAATCAGCTTCTGCCTGTGGTCCAAATCCGAGATATCTTGGCGGCAGCTATGCTGGTTAAGCTTAGCCGGACAGCGGCAATCGACGATCTGCAAAACCTAGATGCCTTCCGAGGATTTGCAGCAGCCGTCAATGCACTCGTGGAGGCATCGCATGCTGGTAGCAGCGGCGAATGCGGGTATGTTGTTTTACTCCCTTTGTATGCTTTTGTCATAAAAATCAATTTGCTAATTCTCATTCGATTGAAAATCAGACCCATTCACCATCAACTCTCAAACAGTGGACACTAGTAATATGTAGAACTAGAAATTACACAAGATTTCTGTACTCCTAGTACTACTACTTCGACGCTACATGTTGTTTACACGAGGAAATTGCACAAACTACCGCTTATTGCTGCCTTCTTGCTTAAAACACTTTTTAAAACTGTAATTTTTTTCCGCACAAACCACCAACTATCGTGTTCTGTTGCAGGGAATTTCAAATTTAGGATTGAGCTGTTTAAGAGCAAATCAGATGATCGGGGACCACCAACTACTATAGTTTTAATTGCAAATAGAATAGATTTTGCAAAATTATGAAACGCACATAACGTTTGAATTACTACAATTTTTTTGAAGGTTTGATATTTTCATCATTTTTGTGTGAATCTTACACCAAGTAACACAACTTTCAGACGGAATACAAAATATTTTCAAACTTCCTAGATTTGATAGCTCAAATATTTTTAATTACTAGTTTTTCAGTATTTTAAAAAGTCGAAACACTATATTTTTGGCTGAATATTAGAAAATATATTTCATGATTATCCCATATTAGTTAAGAAGTACATAAACTAGTAGTAGTAATAAAGAACAGAGGGAGTTTATGGAGATACATCCATTAAGGGCATGTTAGTGTGTGTTGGTGTATTACTTATGCCTTCTTTGGTTAATACACTTCTCAAGTGATCCCCGCAAACCCTCTATTCTTGCCTAGAATACAAAAACTCCCCATCAAAGTATTAGTGCATTTTTTGGATGAGTATTCGAGAGGATTGGGTGAACACCAAGGATTTGCATAGGGAATTGGTACAATTGAATCCTTGGCTGTTTGATTTGTAGGATTGTTTCCGATAGGAATTTTTCCTAAGGATTTCTTTGCACAGATTCCATAGAAAATTAAACATCTACTCATACCTCTTTTTAAGAATGCTTTAGGGCTCCTTTGATTCAAAGGATTTGCATAGGAATTGTGTAGGATTTGATTCCTATGGGAAAAATTCCTATACATGTTGTTTGATTCATAGGAACGTATCCTATAGGAAAAATTCCTATAGGAATCTTGTAGTGTGATTCCTATAGGAAAAAAGCATTAGCTCATACCTCATGGAAAAATTCCTTTGCTACAATCAAACAAACTTCATCTTCCTATAGGTTTCAAGTAGACATGCCATTCCAATCCTATACCTTTCCTATTCCTATGTTTTTCCTATCCTTTAAATCAAAGGAGCCCTTACTTTTCCTATGGTGGAATCAAACAAAGTTTGGATTCTATGAATTCCTATAGGATTGGAGTGGACATGACATTGCAATCCTACATTTCCCTATTCCTACATCTTTCGGTAGGCATTTGCCTAGAATAAATAACCATGTGTATTACGGAGTAGCAATAAAATATAGGTTTATTTCTCTAAAGCATCTTGCACTGTACTAGTACATGGCTTAAGAGACAATATTTTTACCATTTTTTTGCGAGAAGACAATATTATTACCATAGTTACTAAGTACATTTTATTGGATGATGAAGTGATAGCCCTCATCAATGCATTGTGAATTATTAGGGCATGGGTCACACGTGATTTACGAGTACACCGCACGATCGAGAGCCGCCGTCCCTCTTTGCTTTTTACCGATGCGGCGGAGCTCCTCCCCACACCCACGAATAACTGAAAGCCACAACTGCTGGGGAAAAGTCTTGCGCCGAGAAAATCTACAACCGTGGTTGAGTACATGTGTTTCTTAAGATACGAGTGCTCCAATGCATTTTTTTCTTTCCTTTTACTAATTTACCTTGAAAATCCTGCACGTCCACTTATTTGTGGACGGAGGGAGTATCACGCCAAGAGGAAGTAGGACAATACTTTTGCCAGCTGTTGGCTCTTCTATTGTTCTTGCTCTAAAGAAACCCCGATTGTGAAAGGCCAAGGCGTACTTCTTTTGGTCACGCAAAATTCAAAATACTGCCATGGACATTGAATTGACATGACAACACATAGCTTGGGATGTCCAAATTTGCACGTTAGACCAGTGACTTGTTCTTCACCTTTTCAGAGGGAACAGTGACTTTTTATTATGGGTCTATACACTTTCCAAGAAACAGGAGGAGATGCTGTAGAGTGTAGAGGAGCGAAGTCAAGCGCCCCGCCCCCACCTGCCCTATTTCTGTTCACCTCCATCGTCTACCTCCGCCCCCGCCCGCACCAATCGACCACCTTCCATAGCACACGCCAGTGCCGCCGCCATGCAGCTTTAGAATCAATTCCACCGCCCAGTTTGAGAGCCTCCGTTCTTCATCTTCCCCGCCACCTGCCGCCATCGAACCCAAATTAAACTCCAATCAGTTGAACCCAAACCTCATAGACCCACCCCCTGCCCTGCGATGGCGGCATCGAACAAGGAAAATGATGACTCTGAACTGTTTCAGAAGGTCTTTTCCGAAGGTCCCCTTGAAGAACTCGTAACAAGATGCGACGTCATCACCGCCGCGAGCCTCGTCGGTTCGTCCAAACTATTTTTCGACTCTGCAAATGATAGTGCAACTCTATCTTTTTCTCTCCCGTTTGGCCTCCCATGTGTTCTTCATTCTCACCCGACGAAGGTAGCACGGGATTGCAAGCTGACGCCGCTGGACAGGTTCTCCTCCGACGCTGTGATGCCAGACGGTACGGGTAAGCAGTGGGTAGGTGCCAATGGAGATTGGGTTGCCATGGTTGACACTGGCTTTCCTGCTTGCAAATGGAAACTTGTCAACGTCTACACTCGCCGTGAAATTCCTCTCCCTGTGCCGTTTGAAACCACCCACATTCCAAATATATACCACCACAACCTTCGTGCTATTATATTTCACAAGATATATATTTGCCAAGTTCCCACAGCTGCTGGGGGGTACAAAAATTTCTCTCTTGTTGCTGTTTTTGACATCAGAGTTGCCCTCCTTTGCGGCGAAGATTCTGGATGGACAGTTCTTACAGAGCCCAAGTCCCACATCTTTTACAATTACAGCGATGCAATTCTCCACAATGGGCTTGTGTTTGCCACAACTCATACTGGCACTGTTCACGCATGGAATCCTCAGCAAGCTGGTAATTTTCCTCCGGACGTAAGTAGTGTATGATGAGCTTCATTATTCATGGCTGTAAAGATAATTTTAATGCACAAACTTATTAATTTTCGAACCTGACTGATCTGACTTGGAGGCTTGGGGCATATTTGCTTCGGATGAAATTTCATTGGTATTTAGACTTTTTATTCGAGATGATTACCATAGAAAAATTTGAGGATTGTATAATTAGGAGTTTTATTCTCAGATTGAATTATGTTGGATTTTGACCTCTACTTGAACTTCTTGAAATGAATCCTTTGGTTTCCCATGTGATGTACTCAAATACACCAATATGCTGTATTATTGAATGGAAATGCCATTATATCATCCCATCTGAATCCTAATGCGTTTTCCCAATTCTTACGTTTTCAGATTTGTGCAAACCAAACATACCCTTCTTAACAGTAATTTCGTTTTCAAGCAGGTCCTCCGCTGATCGTAGAGCCACCGCCCATTGTGTTTGAATGGCGGTGTGCACTTGATGATGCTCTTGGCCATGATCACGAGGTCGATTATGGCATGTGGTGGTTAGCAAGATCTATAGATGGTTCTAGACTTCTTCTGATCCATACACTGGGCATTGCTGATGAAAGGGAATATTCCTGTAAAGTTTGCCATACTGCTTCTGATCGTCGTGTTCATCATGGTCGCACTGTTGGCAACTATGCTTCTGGGTTTGGTTGCCTGGTGTTCACGAAGGACACTAGTAAGTTAAATGAAGGTATTCCATGGGAAAAGATTGATGACCTTGGAGAATATTCTCTTTTCCTTGGAGTGAACTATCCGATTATGCTGCCATTAGGCGGTGCAGATGTTGTCCCAGGATGTCTGACGAGAAGAAATTGTGTGTACACCTTGCCGAATGAAGCATGGCTTCGCAATTCGCAGCTGCCTGAAATATGCCGATTCAGTCTGAATCGTGAAGATTGCGCCGTTGGTTTCCAAACCAACGCCTTGGAGAAAACATGCAAAACAAAAAAAGATAGGTACCTGGTAAAGACACCGCTTTGGTTCATCCCAAACTTCGCCAACGCCCCGGATTGGAACAAGTGTGATGTTTAATTCTGAAACAGGGCCTGCAGCCATTGTAGCTACTGATAGTATGTAATTTCATAGCTAATGAACGAGGCAATTGTGGTCTACTAGTTACAACTGTTTTGTAAAGAGGTGGTCTATAAGTATACCCCTCTCTTCATTGATGCATTTGTGGTCTACTTGATGGTACTCTTAAATATATGGGTGTGGCTCCTCAACACATAATGTGGGAGTATTATTGTGTTAAAGTTGAAGGCTTGATCAACTATAGGTTCACTTCTCTAGTTACATTACTAGGTACTCCGGTTGGCTATGTTGTGATGAAATTGTGTTCTGTTGTTCGGTGAAGACAAAAGTAGAACTATGGTATGCTTATGTTTAAGAGCAAGCGAGGGTTTAGCTTGAGATGTTAAAATTCAGATTTGAACTATTTTTTGATATGGAAATTTGAAATATATATGGTACTGTATATGATTATGTGTAACAACAAGCGACGAAAGGGCTGATGCTCCTATTCCTTGTCGGCGGGAGGACTATGTGTGCGGCGACTTGAGCCAAATTAGAAGGCCATAGCTATGTTGATTGGTCCTTGAAGTTGGAGGGGCTAGGATTTCGGATGAGCGGAGTGGGGGAAGTTGTTGCTCATGGAACATAAGTCCTTAAAATAGTAATGTTAGTATATAGGAGTACAAGGTATATACTTGTACTATTTTAGTACTATAATAAGTATATCGGGTTCATCAAAAAGAATTATCTCGGGTTCACAACCACGTGGGGTCAAGGTGAGGGAAAGTTGGTCAATACCTCTTACCGCTATATCCCCGCCCCAAGTTCTAATGCGCAAGTGCTGTTATTTTTTTTAAGGGAAATAGTGGTTCCTCTCTCCCGGAAACATGCCCCGCATCTCCACCTCCTAGTATCGTAGTACTACTACTGCATCTTCTCCAAAAAAAACCCTCTTCTGTCTCTTTCTCCCGTTCACCCCTCTCTCCCTTGCATTGGATTACCGACTCCAATGAAGCAGAAGCGTAAGATTGAGGAGATTCCTGATTGCTACCACCAGTCCATGGGGTGGGGCAACCTCCACTACCCACTGGTGGAGAACATAGCCGAGCGGGCGGATATCCTCAGCACTGGTCGCCTCGCTCGAGGCATGATCGGCATGCGGCATGCCATCCGCGGAGCGCATAAGGTTCCGTTCGGTTTACCGAGCCTGCTCCACTGCGACCCCGAGACATGGCCAGACGACCGCGACAATACTGTAAGAGTATTTATTTATTTACTCATCTCGTTTCAGCTTGTGTTTTTTCAATCAACTTTTCTTATTGCCAAACATCATGCATGAATTTAGACTCAACATAATCACCTGATTTGGGAGTACTGTAAGGTTTGCTGCCTTCACTATGCACATGTACTCTTCGGAATTGCTTTATTTATCCATTACATCTGTGCTTCAGTTCTGCACAATCCGCTCTTCATTCTGTCGAATACCTTGCATGCATAGACAATTTTGAAACAAATCCTATTTGCAGGGCATTCACGCGTTGCTGATGCCATTAGACAAGCCGACAGTTCCAGCATTTATCCATACCAAGGAGGAACTGGATGGACATGGACCCATGCACTGGGTGGGTTGTAACGGCGACTGGGTGGCATTTGTCCAGCAGGACGGGCACTTGACGATCCGCAACATATACATATCAGATACTATTATACCTCTTCCATCTCTGCAAGATGCAGGAATTTCTTTGGGCCCTACTAGTGAATGGTGGCATGGCAGCCCACCATTCCTGTTCAAATACAAAATAGATAAAAGTTTGGAACTGCTCAAAGTACGGATCGTCAAGAGGCCGTACAAAGATGATCTAGCAGGGCCATGGCATTACGAGGTAATCGTTGTATTTGACGAATTGATTGCTATCCTACAAGCGCCCCTAGAAAAGGAGTGGAATATCCTGAGAAACCCTGAATTCTTTGATAGAAACAGCTATGTCGATGCCATGGGCATTCCTGGATATGGTACAAGTTCACACCTACATCGTGTATACGCAGTTACATATCCGTATGGAGATGTTCTGGTTTGGGAACCATATACCTGTGGTGAGTCTTTGTTTTATGTCTTAACTAGTAAATGGCATGCTGCACATGTTGGACCAATTACGATTCGCAATACTGATGTATAAAAGTTGCGTTCTAAATGTTGTTCAAACTTTCAATACAACTAATAATTTGGTTATACCATCAAAATAAGTGTGAGCATACAGTTTATAAATATGAACAAAAATTTGGAACCTTTCTTAATCACTATCAAGTGGGACGTGTGATATCGGTGTGAGACTGCTCTGATTTTTCTTCATAATGGAAACATGACGGTTCTAGAAACACGTGGACACTGGTGTGGTATTTTTTTCACGCGAATACCTCTAATCCCAACCGTTAGATTTTGGACACCAACAGTTGGAATTGCTGCTACATGTCTTGTTAAAAACTGGTGCCTTATAGTAGTAGAAAATAGAAGATAGAAGAGAAGAGATAATTTTCAGTGTAGTTCCTACTTGCTGCATTGTGGTTGATCTTTGTGCATTGCAGGGACACATGCAGCCCCGCGTCTCATTGACGCCCCTGTCATTGAAGATGAAGAAGCAGAAGTGGCTGCAATTTTCGCTCAAATCGAGGGAGATGCTGTCATGGAAGATGATGAAGCAAATGTGGCTCAAGGCGATGGAGGTGCCGATGAAGATAATGATGCTGATGAAGAAGAATTAGAAGAAGAAGAATTAGAAGAAGACGAATTTGATGATGAAGAATTAGATGATGAAGAATTAGATGATGATGGTGATAATCATAATTATGAAGATGAAGATGTATTTCTTGGATTTTCTGACCAGCGCACTTGGTTCCTGGCACCAATGAGAGCAGAGTCCATTACTGGTGAATCTGATCTCGCGTGGATTCAGGTTAAAGGTTATCGGCCCATCCTCGGTCCTCCAATATTACATATGGGTAACAAGCTGAGGTCTTATCCTTTGGTACGGTGCTACGTTTTCTTGAGATCTGCCCATACCTTGGACCCTGTAGAAGAGGCAAGGTGGGAAAGATTGAACAATTTGAAGGGGCGTTCTTTATTTCTTGGACTCAATCACCCAATTTTCATGCTACCCCCGCCAGTCGACGCAGAGGCTGCAGAACCAGATTTCCAATTGTTCAAACCTGACTGTGTCTTTGCTACCCACAATCGCGCCCGTGATACATGGATACGTCCAAGGCCAAATTGGTGCAGAATGCACGTCAATGGAGGTCCTGCCATAGGCTCAAGATTGCAGTACAAAAAAGAGAAGACTGAACATAGAGCCGAAGCACCCATGTGGTTCGTCCCAACACTTCCACCTGTTTTTCCTTGAGAAATAAGAGACAGATGGTGACCTTATTTTATAGAGAAAACATAGTGTTCGTGAACTTAACCTCATGAACATTCGCTGTTCGGTTTTTGCTGAAATCAAAATTTTGCAGAGATGAAGATCTTTGTTTGAATCCCGTGCTGAACATATTTTTCACAAATTAGCTACCCGTATTGTGATGAATACATGCTGGTTTGTTGTTTGGTGCAGTAGCAGACATGAAGATCTTTGTCCTGAATACCACAATGGACATCTTTTTTTTCTTCAAAAATTAGCTAAGCTCACGCTATTAGGCGCAAATGCCTATTAAGAGATTTGGTGCTCTTGGGCACCATTGCTCCTGCTATTTTAGAAAAAAATAAAAAAAAATTTATTTGTTCAAAAAATTAGAAAACAAATCATGGAGTAGCTAATGAATTGTCCCATAAACGTGCAAAATTTCAGTTTCAAATACAAAAAATTCTGGGCTACACAAAAGTAACAAACGTGTGGATCTGGGTATGCATATTTCAAATCTCCAAATTTCAACAGATTGTCTTTTTTGTGTAGTCTACAATATAAAGAATATCATATTAAAATTTTACACGCTTGTAGGTTACTTTATTTATTATGTCTACATTCATTTTCAGATTTTTTTGAAACAAATATGTATGCTATTTGATTTTTTTTAAACAGCAGAGCACTGGTGCCCATTAGCCAAAGACACTTTTCGCAAATGCCTACAATAAAGGAACGGATGGTGACCTTATTTTATAGAGAAACCATAGTGTTTGTGAAGTTAAAGTCATGAACACACGCTGTTCGGTTTTTGGTGAAATCAAAATTTAGCAGAGATGAAGATCTTTGTTTGAATCCCGTGATGAACACATTTTTCCTAAATTAGCTACCAGTATTGTGATGAATACATGCCGGTCTGTTTTTCGGTGGAGTAGCAGACATGCAGGGGATCGAAAGAAACGGCAAAGTAGCCAGAAATCAGGGGTCAAATATAAATTCGAGAAAGGAAACGTTTATTCAACAGTCAGGCTGACATGTGGGACGTATCTTGCAGCCGCAGCCCCAACATTTATCATTCAGAGAGGATGACATGTGGGACCCACGAACCAGTATCGTTCTCGGCGTTTCTCAAAGGGGGCAGGAGATCGAAAGAAAAAGGCAAGTAGCTCGAAATCAGGTGTCCAAAAAATCCAAGAAAGGAAAGGTTTATCGCACAAAGAGGCTGACATATTGTACCCAGTTTGCAGCAGCGTCATCAACGTTTCAAAGGCGGTGGAGTTCGAAAGAAAAAGGCAAATAGCCAGAAATTAGGGGTCAAAAATAAATCCAGCAAAGGAAACTTTTATCGTACAAAGAGGCTGACATGTGGGACCCAGCCAGCAGCGTCCTCAACGTTTCTAAGGTGGCAGGCAATGGAAAAAAGGCAAATAGCCAGAAATTAGGGGTCAAAAATAAATGCAACAATAGAAACTCTTATTGTTCATAGAGGCTGACATGTTGGACCCATGAGCCAGCAGGGCCCTCAACGTTTCAAAGGCGTCACGGGATCAAAAGAAAAGAACCAAGTAGTCATTAATTAGGTGTCAAAAATAAATCCAAGAAAGTAAATGTTTTACTTTTCATAGAGGCTGTCATATGGGACCCATGAGCCAGCAGCGTCCTCAACGTTTCTAAGGCGGCTGGGGATCGAAAAAAAAAGCGAAGTAGCCATTAATTAGGGGTCAACTATAAATCCAAGAAAAGAAATGTTTATTGTTCTTAGAGGCTGACATGTGGGAGCTATGCGCCAGCAGCGTCCTCATCGTTTCAAAGGCGGTCGGGGATCCAAAGAAAAAGGCAAATAGCCAGAAATCAGGGGTAAAAAAAATCCAAGAAAAGAAATATTATTGTTCATAGAGGCTGGCATGTGGGACCCATGAGCCAGCAGCGTCCACAATTTCAAAGGCGGCACAGGATCGAAAGAAAAAGGCAAGTGACCAAAAATCAGGGGGTAAAAAATCCAAGAAAAAAACTTTATTGTACATAGAGGATGACATGCGGGTCCCATGAGCCAACAACTTACTCGTCGTTTCAGAGGGCCGAGGCGGCATGAGATCGAAAGAAAAAGGAAAGTGACCAAATATCAGGAGCAAAAAATAATCCATGAAAAGAAACTTTCATTGTACATAGAGGATAACATAGGGTCCCATGTTGTAGCAGCGGTCTGAACGTTTCAAGGACGGCATGAGATCGAAAGAAAAAGGCAAGTGACCAAATATCAGGAGCCAAAAATAATCCAAGAAAAGAAACTTTTATTGTACCTTTGAGAGTCGGCATGAGATTGAAAGAAAAGGCAAGTGACCAAATATCAGGAGCCAAAAACCTAGAAAAGAAACTTTTATTGTACATAGAGTATGACATGCGGGTCCCATGACGCTGCAGCATCCTCAACGTTTCCAAGGCGGCAGGGGATCAAATGAAAAGGAAATAGCCAAAAAGCAGAGGGTGAAAAAAATCGAAGAAAAGAAACTTTTATTGTTCATAGTGGATGACATGTGGGACCCATGAGGCAGCAGCATCCTCAACGTTTCCAAGCAGCAGGGGATCGAAAGAAAAAGGAAATAGCCAAAAATCAGAGCGTGAAAAATAATCCAAGAAAAGAAACTTTTATTTTACATAGAGGATGACATGTGGGTCCCATTTTGCAGCAGCGGTCTCAATGTTTCATATGCGGCTTGAGATCAAAAGAAAACGAAAGTAGCCCGAAATTAGGGGGAATAAAACTCCAAGAAAAGAAAGTTTTTTGTACATAGAGGATGACATACGGGTCCCAAGGCGGCAGGGGAACAAAAGAAAAAGGAAATAGCCAAAAATCAGAGGGGTGAAAAAAAATCCAAGAAAAAAGAAACTTTTAGAGTTCATAGTTCATAGAGGATGACATGCGGGTCCCATGAGGCAGCAGCGTCCACAACGTTTCCAAGGCGGCACACAGGACCAAAAGAAAAAGGATGTACCCCTGCTGGGCCTTTTGATCAAAAAATAATCCAAGATAAGGAAGATATAAATTGGGGCTGCCTGGCCATCTGGGCCTTCTAACCTGCTGGACGTCTTTTGACTCGTACAATTTCAGCCCACTCCAAAACAAGAAAGTCCTATGCTTCGCAAAAACAAAACAAAAACAAGGAGATTCATATTAGTTCGTTTATGTAAAAATAAAGATTTAATTTATCCGTTTGCAATAGCTCAGAGCGAAATACACTTTTTATTGTCTGTAAAATAATCAAGATATCACATGTTTCTTGTACGGGGAGGCTGACATCGGGACCCATGAGCCAGCAGCGTCGTCAAAGTTTTAAAGGCGGCAGGGGATCGAAAGAAAAAATAAATCAAAAATCAGTTGGTAAAAAAATCGAAGAAAAGAAACATTTATCGTTCTGAGAGGATGACATGCGGGACCCATGTGGCAGCAGCATCCTCAACGTTTCCAAGGCAGCACGGGATCCAAAAAAAGGCAAAATAGCCAGAAATTAGGGGTCAAAATAACTCCAAGAAAAGAAAGGTTTATCGTCCATAGAGTCTGACATGTGGGACCCATTAGCGAGCAGATTCTTCAACGTTCAAAGGCGGCAGGGGATCAAAAGAAAAAGGAAGTAGCCAGAAATTAGGGGTAAAAAATAACTCCAACAATGGAAACTTTTATTGTTCATAGAGGATGACATGCGGGACCCATGAGCCAGCAGCTTCCTCAACGTTTCAAAGGCGGCATGGGATCGAAAGAAAAAGGCAAGTGACCAAATATCAGGAGCCAAAAATAATCCAAGAAAAGAAACTTTATTGTACATAGAGGATGACATGCGGGTCCCATTTAGCGGTATCACCGTTTGAGAGGCGGCAGGGGATCGAAAGAAAAAGGCAAGTGACCAAATATCAGGTGCCAAAAAAATCCAAGAAAAGAAAGTTTTATAGTACATAGAGGATGACATGCGGGTCCCATTTAGCATCAGCGGTATCACCGTTTGAGAGGCGGATCGAAAGAAAAAGGCAAGTGACCAAATATGAGGTGCCAAAAATAATCAAAGAAAAGAAAGTTTTCAACGTTTCAAAGGCGGCATCAAAAAGAAAAAGGAAGTAGCCAGAAATTAGGGGGCAAAAATAACTCCAAGAAAGGAAACTTTTATTGTTCGTAGAGGATGACAGGGGACCCATGAGCAGCAGCTTACTCAACGTTTCAAAGGTGGCATGAGATCGAAGAAAAAAACGCAAGTGACCAAATATGAGGTGCCAAAAATAATCAAAGATTTATTGTACATAGAGGATGACATGCGGGTCCCATTTTGCAGCAGCGGTCTCAATGTTTGAAATGCGGCTTGAGATCAAAAGAAAAAGAAAGTAGCTAGAAAGTAGGGGGTCAAAAAAATCCAAGAAAAGAAAGTTGATGGACATAGAGGTTGACATGCGGGTCCCATGTGCCAGCAGCTTACTCAACGTTTCAAAGGGGCCAGGGGATCAAAAGTAAAAGGCAAGTGACGAAATATCAGGAGCCAAAAATCAGAGGGTGAAAAAAAATCCAAGAAAACAAACTTTTATAGCACATAGAGGATGACATGCGGGTCCCATGAGCCAGCAGGTTCCTCAACGTTTCAAACGTGGCATGAGATCGAAAGAAAAAGGCAAGTGACGAAATATCAGGAGCCAAAAATAATTCAAGAAAAGAAACTTGATTGTACATAGAGGATGACATGCGGGTCCCATGTGTAAGCAGCTTACTCAACGTTTCCAAGGCGGCAGGGCATCAAAAGAAAAAAGGAAATAGACAAAAATCAGAGAGTGAAAAAAAACCATAGAAAATAAACTTTTATAGCACATAGAGGATGACATGCGGGTCCCACGAGCCAGCAGGTTCCTCAAAGTTTCAAACGTGGCATGAGATCGAAAGAAAAAAAGGCAAGTGACCAAATATCAGGAGCCAAAAATAATCCAAGAAAAGAAAGTTTATTGTACGTAGAGGATGACATGGGTCCCATTTTGCAGAGCGGTATCACCGTTTGAGAGGCTGCACTGGATCGAAAGAAAAAGGCAAGTGACCAAATATCAGGAGCCAAAAATAATCCAAGAAAAGAAATTTTATTGTACGTAGAGGATGACATGCGGGTCCCATTTTGCAGCAGCGGTCTCAACGTTTCCAAGGCGGCACAGGACCAAAAGAAAAATGAAGTAGCCAGAAATCAGGGGGTGAAAAAAATCCAAGAAGAAAGATTTCAATTGGGCTGCATCTGGACATCTGGGCTTTCGAACTATCCTGCTTGGCCTTTTGACTCGTACAATTTCAGCCCACTCCAAAACAGGAAAGTTCCGAATTTTCTAAAAAAACAGGAAAGTCCTATGCTTCGCAAAGACAAAAAAACAAGGAGATTCAACATATAAGTTTGTTTATGTAAAAATAAAGATTTAATTATCCGTTTGAAATAGCTCAGAGCGCAATACATTGTTTATTGTCTGCAAAATAATCAAGATATCATATGTTTCTTGTACGGGGAGGCTGACATCGGGGACCCATGAGCCAACAGCGTCGTCAACGTTTTAAAGGCGGCAGGGGATGGAAAGAAAAAATAAACCAAAAATCTGTTGGTAAAAAATCCAAGAAAAGAAACATTTTCGTTCTGAGAGGATGACATGCGGGACCCATGAGGCAGCAGCATCCTCAGCGTTTATTGTTCATAGAGGTTGACATGTGGGACCCGTGAGCCAGCAGCGTCCTCAACGTTTTAAAGGCTGCAGGTGATCGAAAGAAAAAATAAGCCAAAAATCGTTTGGTCAACAAAATCCAAGAAAATAAACATTTACCGTTCTGAGAGGATGACATGCGGGACCCATGAGGCAGCAGCATCCTCAACGATTCCAAGGCGGCAGGGGAAATATCCAGAAATTAATGAGGGGTTCAAAATAAATCCATCAAAGGAAACTTTTATTGTTCATAGAGGATGACATGTGGGACCGACCTGCCAACAACGTCCTCATCGTTTCAAAGGGGGCAGGAGATCAAAAGAAAAAGGCAAATAGCCAGAAATTAGGGGTAAAAAATAACTCCAAGAAAGGAAACTTTTATTGTTCGTAGAGGATGACATGCGGGACCCATGAGCCAGCAGCTTACTCAACGTTTCAAAGGCGGCATGAGATCGAAAGAAAAGGCAAGTGACAAAATATCAGGAGCAAAGATAATCCAAGAAAAGAAACTTTATTGTACGTAGAGGATGACATGTGTCCCATTTAGCAGCGGTCCCAACGTTTCAAATGCGGCTTGAGATCAAAAGAAAAAGAAAGTTGATTGTACATAGAGGATGACATGCGGGTCCCATGAGTCAGCAGCTTACCATACGTTTCCAAGGCGGCAGGGGATCAAAAGAAAAAGGAAATAGCCAAAAATCGGAGGGTGAAAAAAATAAAGAAAATAAACTTTTATAGTACATAGAGGATGACATGCGGGTCCGATGAGCCAGCAGGTTCCTCAACGTTTCAAACGTGGCATGAGATCGAAAGAAAAAGGCAAGTGACCAAATATCAGGAGCCAAAAATAATTCAAGAAAAGAAACATGATTTACATAGAGGATGACATGCGGGTCCCATTTAGCAGCAGCGGTATCACCGTTTGAGAGGCAGCAGGGGATCCAAAGAAAAAGTCAAGTGACCAAATATGAGGTGCAAAAAAAATCCAAGAAAAGAAAGTTTTATAGTACATAGAGGATGACATGCGGGTCCCATTTAGCAGCAGCGGTATCACCGTTTGAGAGGCGGCAGGGGATCGAAAGAAAAAGGTAAGTGACCAAATATGAGGTGCCAAAAATAATCCAGGAAAAGAAAGTTTTATAGTACATAGAGGATGACATGCGGGTCCCATTTAGCAGCAGCGGTATCACCGTTTGAGAGGCGGCAGGGGATCGAAAGAAAAAGGCAAGTGAAAAAATATGAGGAGCCAAAAATAATTCAAGAAAAGAAAGTTTTATAGTACATAGAGGATGACATGCGGGTCCCATTTAGCAGCAGCGGTATCACCGTTTGAGAGGCAGCAGGTGAAAGAAAAAGTCTAGTGACCAAATATGAGGTGCCAAAAATCCAAGAAAAGAAAGTTTTATAGTACATATAGGATGACATGCGGGTCCCATTTAGCAGCAGCGGTATCACTGTTTGAGAGGCAAGAGATCGAAAGAAAAAGTCAAGTGACCAAATATGAGGTGCCAAAAAATCCAAGAAAAGAAAGTTTTATAGTACATAGAGGATGACATGCGGGTCCCATTTAGCAGCAGGTGATCACCGTTTGAGAGGCAGCAGGTGATCGAAAGAAAAAGGCAAGTGAAAAAATATCAGAGCCAAAAATAATTCAAGAAAAGAAAGTTTTATAGTACATAGAGGATGACATGCGGGTCCCATTTAGCAGCAGCGGTATCACCGGTTGAGAGGCGGCAGGGGATCGAAAGAAAAAGGCAAGTGACCAAATATGAGGTGCCAAAAATAATCCAGAAAAGAAAGTTTTATAGTACATAGAGGATGACATGCGGGTCCCAGTTAAACAGCGGTATCACCGTTTGAGAGGCGGCAGGGGATCGAAAGAAAAAGGTAAGTGACCAAATATGAGGTGCCAAAAATAATTCAAGAAAAGAAAGTTTTATAGTACATAGAGGATGACATGCGGGTCCCAGGTAGCAGCAGCGGTATCACCGTTTGAGAGGCGGCAGGGGATCGAAAGAAAAAGGCAAGTGACCAAATTTGAGGTGCCAAAAATAATCCAGGAAAAGAAAGTTTTATAGTACATAGAGGATGACATGCGGGTCCCATTTAGCAGCAGCGGTATCACCGTTTGAGAGGCGGCAGGGGATCGAAAGAAAAAGGCAAGTGACCAAATTTGAGGTGCAAAAAAAAAACTCCAAGAAAAGAAAGTTGATTGCACATAGAGGATGACATGCGGGTCCCATTTAGCAGCAGCGGTCTCAACGTTTCCAAGGCGGCAAGGGATCAAAAGAAAAAGGAAGTAGCCAGAAATCAGGGGGTCAAAAAATCCAAGAATAGAAAGAATTTTGGTTCATAGAGGATGACATGCGGGACCCATGATCCTGCATCGTAAACGGCTCGATCGGAGAACGTTGAACGAGATGGCGCGATGTAGAAAAAAACAATGCCAGAGAGGCTGCCATCTGGGCCCTACATCCCTCGGCGGTGCGGATTTGCGTTGACTCGGCCGGCGAACCCGAGATTTCGAGATGCACCACGTCCCGGGCCACCATACGCCACGTTTTGGCCGCTTTCGTCGGGCTAGGTGGCCTCAAAAACGAGAAAAAAAAGTTTTGACATGCACCACGGAGGGACCAAAATCGTCGGCCATGGTACACCAGCAACCACGGCGCGACTTCAACTTCGTCGGCCATGGCAACTTTTCTTGTAGTGATAGTACACACTTGTTACATTGAACATAAAATGATTTCCTCTCCAGCATATCTTTAGTATTTAGTCTGTGATGTGGTGGCTTAAAAAGAATTTCTCGCTTTGGCAAGCAAGCCGAGGACCAACCACTTAAATCAGGGTGCCAGGATGATTAGTCAATTTATTGTATACCTTCTTGGTTGAATATCTAGCTTCACTCCATCGGAATTTCCAGATATCTTTGACAGTCATATCATTGCCAAGTGATAATAAAATCTGCCCAAGTTCATCACATTGTTGGGAAGCAATATGTGATAGGGGAATGTTGAAGAGATAGATATTGTCCATGGCTGTATTTCTAGCATCCTTTACAGTCATAGCTTTATTCTTTGCAAAGGAGAATAATGAGGGAATTTTGTTTTAAGTTCTAGATCATACCATTTATCATGCCATAGGTATGTTGTCTGCCCATATCCAATCTGGCATGTTATCATGTCTTTGAATACAGTGATAAGTGACATGCAATCTCTCCACCAAAAGAACCCTTCTGATGGTTTGTTTCAGGGAGTTTACCTTGTTGATAATAAGCATTCCAAATTAAACATGCCCATCGGAAAATTCCAAAAGAAAGGGCAGCGAAGTTTTCAGTTCTCTCTCCTCTCCTCTCGAAGGCTCCCGCACCACCCCTTGAGAGTCGTCCACACTTTCCCGGATCCGATCCCTCTTGCCGCCGGCGCTCGTTGATACGTCTCCAACGTATCGATAATTTCTTATGTTCCATGCTACTTTATTGATGATACCTACATGTTTTATGCACATTATATGTCGTATTTACGCATTTTCCGGAACTAACCAACAAGATGCAAGTGCGTTCTGTTTTCTGCTGTTTTTGGTTTGAAATCCTAGTAACGAAATATTCTCGGAATTGGACGAAATCAACGCCTGTGTTCCTATTTTGCCCGGAAGCATCCAGAACACCCGAGAGCCGCAGAGGGGCCCTGTGGGCCCCAGATGACATGGTGGCGCGCCAGTAGCTGGGCGCGCCACCCTATGGTGTGGTCGCCCTTCGACCTTCCGCCGCCTCTTCGCCTATATAAAGGTCCCCGACCTAAAACCCTACGAGACCAGGACGAGAAAAGTTCCGAGCCGCCGCCATCGCGAAGCCAAGATCCGGGGGACAGGAGTCTCTGTTCCGGCCGGGACGGGGAAGTGCCCCCGTAAGGCTTCTCCATCGACACCGCTGCCATCTCCACCGCCATCTTCATCACCGCCGCGCTGCTCCCATGAGGAGGGAGTAGTTCTCCATCGAGGCTCGGGGCTGTACCGGTAGCTATGTGGTTCATCTCTCTCCTATGTACCTCAATACAATGATCTCATGAGCTGCTTTACATGATTGAGATTCATATGAGTTTTGTATCACTACTATCTATGTGCTACTCTAGCAAAGTTATTAAAGTAGTTCTATTCCTCCTGCACGTGTGTAAAGGTGACAGTGTGTGCACCGTGTTAGTACTTGGTTTATGCTATGATCATGATCTCTTGTAGATTGTGAAGTTAACTATTGCTATGATAATATTGATGTGATCTATTCCTCCTACATATGCATGAAGGTGACAGTGTGCATGCTATGCTAGTACTTGGTTTAGTCTTTTGATCTATCTTACACTAAAGGTTACTAGAATATGAGCATTATTGTGGAGCTTGTTAACTCCGGCATTGAGGGTTCGTGTAATCCTACGCAATGTGTTCATCATCCAACAAAAGTGTAGAGTATGCATTTATCTATTCTGTTATGTGATCAATGTTGAGAGTGTCCACTAGTGAAAGTCTAATCCCTAGGCCTTGTTCCTAAATGCATGATCGCCGCTTGTTATCGTTTTTCTTTAATACATCACGTTACTGCAATTGTGTTTACTGTTTTCTGCAAACATCTCCCACTCGATACGTTTAATCCTTTGTTACAGCAAGCCGGTGAGATTGACAACCTCACTGCTTCGTTGGGGCAAGTACTTTGGTTTTGTTGTGCATTCCACGTTGGCGCCGAACTTGTTGTCGCATCACATTTCGCCACCATCAACCTTCAACGTGTTTCTTGCTCCTCCTGGTTCGATCAACCTTGGTTTCTTTCTGAGGGAAACTTGCCACCTGTGCGCATCATACCTTCCTCTTGGGGTTCCCAACGGACGTGTACATCTACACGCATCAAGCCCGTTTTCCTGGCGCCGTTGCCGGGAGATCAAGACACGCTGCAAGGGGAGTCTCCACTCCAATCTCTTTACTTTGTTTTTGTCTTGCTTTATTTTATTTACTACTTTGTTTGCTGCACCTAAACAAAACACAAAAAAATTAGTTGCTAGTTTTACTTTATTTACTGTCTTGCTCTCTATATCAAAAACACAAAAATTAGTTACTTGCATTTAATTTATTTTGTTATCATGTCTAGTCTTGTACTTGTTTTTATTTTCACTAGTTAGGCATAATGGAAAACAACAAAAAAATTAGAGATCTTTATGAACTATATCTTGAATTAGGACATGATGTGTTTGAAGAGAAAATTAAAAAACCCATGGAACTTTGTTTGCAAAATAGTTGTAGCAATGTTATTAGCATGAACTCTTTGAACACCATTATTGCTAAAGCTATGGAAGAATTTAAGCTTGGGGAAGCTGGTTGTGATATTTTTAGTCCCCCAAGCATGGAGGAGAAAATTTACTTTGATGATACTTTGCCTCCTATTTATGATGATTATAATGATAGTAGTCTTTTGTTACCACCTGTTATGGAGGATAAATTTGATTATGATTACAATATACCTCCTATATTTGATAGCTACTTTGTTGAATTTGCTCCCACTACAATTAATAAGAATGATTATGCTTATGTTGGGAGTAGTAATTATTTTATGCATGAGACTCATGATAAGAATGCTTTAAGTGATAGTTATATTGTTGAGTTTGCTCATGATGCTACTGAAAGTTATTAGAGAGGAAAATATGGTTGTAGAAATTTTCATGTTACTAAAACACCTCTCTATGTGCTGAAATTTTTGAAGCTACACTTGTTTTATCTTCCTATGCTTGTTACTTTGCTCTTCATGAACTTGTTTATTTACAAGATTCCTATGCATAGGAAGCATGTTAGACTTAAATGTGTTTTGAATTTGCCTCTTGATGCTCTCTTTTGCTTCAACTACTATTTCTTGCGAGTGCATCATTAAAACTGCTGAGCCCATCTTAATGGCTATAAAGAAAGAACTTCTTGGGAGATAACCCATGTGTTTATTTTACTACAGCAATTTTTGTTTTGTTGAGTCTTGGAAGTTGTTTACTACTGTAGCAACCTCTCCTTATCATGTTTTTGTGCCAAGTAAAGTTTCTATGTCAAAGTTGATGTTATATTTGGGATCGCTGCGCAGAAACAGCATTGCTGTCTGTCACGAATCTGGGCACAGTTCTCTGTAGAAAATTCAAAAAATCTGCCAATTTACGAGCGTGATCCTCAGATATGTACGCAACTTTCATTAGTTTTGAGTTTTTCCATTTGAGCAAGTCTGGTGCCAGCTTTAAATTCGTCTTTACCAATGTTCTGTTTTGACAGATTCTGCCTTTTATTTCGTATTGCCTCTTTTGCTATGTTGGATTCATTTATTTGATCCATTAATGTCCAGTAGCTTTATGCAATGTCCAGAAGTGAAAAGAATGTTTGTGTCACCTCTGAACGTGTGAATTATTAATTGTGCACTAACCCTCTAATGAGTTTGCTTGAAGTTTGGTGTGAAGGAAGTTTTCAAGGGTCAAGGGAGGAGGATGATATACTACGATCAAGAAGAATGAAAAGTCTAAGCTTGGGGATGCCCCGTGGTTCATCCCTGCATATTTCAAGAAGACTCAAGCATCTAAGCTTGGGGATGCCCAAGGCATCCCCTTCTTCATCGACAAAGTATCAGGTTCCTTCTCTTGAAACTATATTTTTATTCGGTCACATCTTATGTACTTTACTTGGAGCGTCTGTGTGTTTTGTTTTTGTTTTTGTTTGAATAAATGCTTGTGTGGGAGAGAGACACGCTCCGCTGGTTCGTATGAACACATGTGTTCTTAGCTCATAATATTCATGGCGAAGTTTCTTCTTCGTTAAATTGTTATATGGTTGGAAACGGGAAATGCTACATGTAGTAATTGGTAAAATGTCTTGGATAATGTGATACTTGGCAATTGTTGTGCTCATGTTTAAGCTCTTGCATCATATACTTTGCACCCATTAATGAAGAAATATATAGAGCTTGCTAAAATTTGGTTTGCATAATTAGTCTCTCTAAGGTCTAGATAATATCTAGTATTGAGTTTTGAACAACAAGGACGGTGTAGAGTCTTATAATGTTTACAATATGTCTTTTATGTGAGTTTTGCTACTGGTTCATCCTTGTGTTTGTTTCAAATAAACCTTGCTAGCCTAAACCTTGTATCGAGAGGGAATACTTCTCATGCATAAGAAACCCACCGGCTGGCAGTGATTCAGCTGCACGTAGAGCCGGAACAACTAGGGCTGCGGCTGGCCCCAGTCCCTCAGAGCGACGCCGCCAGAAAGCTCGCGCCGATGCAAATTGTGCCACCTGACCTATACCTGGTCAGGAAGGTGTGGATGATGCCTCGCTTAGTTTCCTGCAGGGCACACACGTACACGTTAAATACGAGCCTCGATCGGCTCTCAGGTTGTCCTGTGAATCGGCTCATGGAGCCGATTCACCCATGATTCGTCCAAGGTGGCCGAATATATGGTGGTCCTGCTTGATCAAGATAAAGCATATGAGATCCACGACGATTTGGGGTTTTCACCGCATAATCGGATCATCCTACTCACGATTGGGCCTCGCGCTCACGCACGGTAAACGTAAGCCAGCCCTAGACAAGGCCTAAAAACCAACACTAGGTTGATCCTCGGAACATCCTGTCTAGGGGCAGCAAACTACACCCTACGTGCCGCTGGATCCTCCAACCCTTTGTAAGGCCTAACTATTGCAGATATTAAACTAATCCTTGATGAATCAAGGAGCAATCGTAACGGATCAGATCTACTAAATAACGATCAAGCGGGGTGCCGCCCCTGCACCCATGATGAGGTACAAGGACGGCTAGATGCGCAAGGGTTGCACTACGACAGCATATGATACTAAGAACAATGCTAACCCTAACACATCTATGATAACTACGTTGCTCGCCATCAAAAAGGCTTCAGCACGAGCAACGCATGAACAACTAGGCAGGCTCGTGCTGCCTAGATCGCGAGATGCGATCTAGGCAGCATGGTGCTTACCGGAGAAACCCTTGAGACGAAGGGGTTGGCGATGCGCCGAGATTGGTTTGTGGTGAACGTTGGTTGTTGTTTATTTCATAAACCCTAGATACATATTTATAGTCCAGGGGACTTTCTAATGTGGGCGTGCACCAAACCGTGCACGGGTAAAACTCTAACTTCTAAACTAAGATGCGATCTAATATGTTACAGATACATGGGCAGTTTAGCCCAACTTGGTATAAAAGGCCGATTCACGTATTTCTTCCATGTACAATCTTCACGTCCATCTTGATCGCGGCCCACCTCTGACTTGGTCAAATTCTGGTGATAACACATGCCCCCCTGGTTTTGGAAATGACATTTCCAAAATCATTACGCTTTTCCTTCGTCGGGTCATGTCGTGGCGGAGTGCAACTGTCGTAGTATCCTCATCATGACGCCCTCCTCGCCTTCTCTGCACGATTTGACGGTTCTGGCACCACGTCCTCGGAAACTGCTTGGGCATTAAACTTCCACTATATCCCCTTTTATTTAACCACTCCGCACAGTTTATTCCTGCATCTCCTTCGCATTAGCACCCCAAAACCCTCCTGCGCCACCATGTCCTCTTCTTCCTCCGCCTCATCGGGCTTTCCCATCGAGTCCTCCTCTTCCCGCGAGCCGACGCCGGAGTGGAACCCAGCGGAGGTCCACGCGGCCCGCCGCGCCATTCGGCCGGGAATGAGCAGCCATGACTTCTCCATCTGGTCAGAGGACGACAAGTCCCTGACCGACGGGGAGAGCGATCTCCGCTTCCTCGCCGACAAGGAAGCGGTGGAAGAAAGCGATGATCGCTTTCCCTGGGATGGGGCCACCTCCGAGGAGGTGAAGGAGGAGGAGGGAGACGACGACACGCTTCCGACGAGCCGCCGGCCAAGCGCCATTGCCCGGCCCTGAGGACTTCGACGACGATGACGACGACGACGAGGAAGATGAGGACAATGAAGGTCCTGCCGGCGGCCGCTGGAGCAGCGACGACGAGCCGGCCGGGAGCAGCGCCGACAGCGGCGATGACGGCGACGACGAGGGCAGCAATGGCCCGTAGATAGGGCCCTTAGCATAGGATCCGTAGAAGTAGACGGGGCAATGTACCTTAGTACTCCCTTTTGAGGGCAATCAGCTCTACTATGTAAGAAATCTCTCCTATTAATGAAGAACTTTTCCCCAATTTGATTTGCCGATTTCTTCTGAGTTCAATTGAGCCGATTCCCTCTTCTACTGACCTTGCCGATTCGTTCCCTTTGCCAATGCGTGATGAGCCGATAGCACCGCATCGGTCCTTCAAAATTCGCCCTTCTTCAACTGATGATTTTCTTTCCGGTAGATACTGTGGGATCTCCAGGAGAGCCCTTAAAATTCCCGCTACCCTTTCGCCGCCTTTCCAGCGAGCGCTCATCATATTGCGAAGAAGGTTAACGAAAGATCACCGATGGTGCCCCAATCGGCTCCTCCATAGAACATCTACCAGGCCTGTCGCCCCCCGAGTCTTTAGCCAAGGCAAACAGAAACGAGGACGCGCAAATTAGCGGAACAGCCTAGGCTTGATCATGCGAGCCAGCCCGATTTGCACATAAATCGGCTTCCCAGAGCAGAGAGCCTTCAAGGTGAGCTGCCCCCGAGTTTCTTCAGTCCGCTCTTAGCGCCCCCGCTGGGACGCTCCTTTCTCTTTAATGATCTAATGATCCATCCTTGACCTGATCATGCAGATTGACCCTGATCGTAATGTTTATTCCTCTGAGTCGATAGCGCACGGCTACTTCCTTAAGTCGATACCCACGACGCGCTCAAATTTTTTTGAATTTTTTAGGCCGATTTGTGTGTCGGCCCCCATATTTGATAGTATTATCTCATATCCTCATGTTTTATCCACCTAGGTGCCCCCCGAGCCGATTCTGTCAAGAGAATTGATGGTATCGCCTGGTAGTCCCGTTGGGTCAAACGTTGATCCCAGGCAAAGGAGATGGTGAGGATAATTTGCCGATTGCTGGAATCGGCCTCCACGTTGCTTGCTCGGTGAAGGTCTTGTAATGTCCCTTCATAAATTTTTGGAGGGCCGATCGCAAGGATCAGCCTCGCCACCTTTGCTTATTGACGTAGTCTTGCTACTCGTCCATGTCGGTGGATAAAACCAGCCCAACTCTTTATCACGTTGGAGCGCTTGCTGATGTCCACCTGGTGCAGTGTGATCGTGGAGATACACTTCGCCGGACGAACGAGCACCATGTTTGTGCCAGCCGATGTTTCATCATCGGCTTTCCTTTGCTTGGGGCGCCACTCTTTTCTTTGCGGCAGTCCTTCTCATCCAGGGTCCTCTGGACTTTCGCAGCCAGATCAGGTCGTGCCTTCCTCAGCGTATGCAAGTATAACCTTTCGGCTTCCTCCAGACCGCGCAATCGCTGAACCCTGCGCTTTTGTGAATGGCTGAGACCATCAGGGCACCACCTTGGACGGTGGTACTTGTCTTCTTCTCCCTCGTCTTCCGAATCCTCGAGATCTTCCAACCGAGCTCAGGTCTGCTTTGTGGTGGGAGAGGCCCTAAGCTCTGAACACGGACACGTTGGCTGCCCTTCTTCTTCATTCTGGGCAATTGCCGATTGTTGGTAATCGGCTCATTCCTGAATCCCAGCAGTGTCTGAAGAAGGGGCAGTCCCAATGCCTGCCCGTGTCGTCTTGCTCCCTGGCGTGGCGCTCCTGTCGCTCCTCATCGTGATTATGCCGACGATGCCTTCTGTCGTTTCTGGCCAGACGATCTCTTTCATCATCGTCGCCGTGTCGCCGGCGTTGGTCATACCGACTCACATACTTGTTGAGGAGGTGATCAGAGAGGGGTCGTTGATATCTTATGTTCTTCACTTCTCCCTCTGTGACGTAGCGCTTGCCATCTTGACGGAGCCGATCGCATGGAGCGGCCTCCTCTGTGTCTTTGCTATGAGAGTAGCTGCCCCATCCCCGCCGAGGGGTGTCCAAGCTCTACCATGTTGGCTGAGACCGGGGCTGGCACCCCCTCCGAGGTGAGTAAAATTCACCATACACGGGCGGGAAGGGGTGTGGTGTCGACCTCATGGCGCATCGCTGCACTCCACGCCCATTTCCATACTTTGGGACTCGACAGGCCGCCACCACACCCCCGTTAGGCCAGCAGGTGGGTGAATCGGTACAGTGCCATAGACCGTGGGGAACTTTGTGGCTTTCGGTAGTCTTTTATATAGCTTCTCCGGGCGGGTAAGAGATCGGTACTTCGGCCGGGCTTGCCACGCCGTGGTCGAACTCTTGGAGGCCCCGTGGGCTTTACCCACCTTGGGCAGGCCAATGGGTCCTGCCGCTCGAGTCCACTCAGCCACGCGACCTCTTGTCTCCCCAGAGACCCTCATCTCGCTCTCCCCGGCTAACCATGGTAACCCCACGCGCTTGAATCCTGTCCTGCAGGACATCTCGTGGCGGCCAGCTCATACGCCGACAGCTTCGCACATGTGTGCTAATGAAGGCCGTTCTCCCGATGATGATGTCGCACGCTGACCGGCTCTTTCGCTTTACGTGAATCGAGTAGCACGTTCCTAACGGTCTCGGCCGGATGGCCCGAGACAGCTTCCTCGCGCTTTCTCGCCGCACTTTCGTTGCCCGCCGGGAGGATATTGTTTTCATGGAACCGTTCTCCTCCTAACTGCTTCCAGGTCTGGATTGAGTTGGGTGGCAGCTTATAAAATTAAACCGAGCCGAGCCCGTGGGAGGACCGTGAGGCCTACACGCAGCCGATCAGACATGTTTGGCTGCGGCCAAACATCAGCTCACAGGCCCATGGAGCAACCATTTGATCCGCTGAACTTTAGAAGTCCGGGAGCCGATACTTGGGTGGTAGCGGGATCAATTCGTACTGCTGGGGTACGGCTTGGGTATAGCCGATCATCTTTCGCATCATGCCGAACCGATCTTCTGATCCGCGGTGATGGCTGAAGGTGCCGAACCTTGAAGATTCGCCGGGGTGGCATACTTAACCAGCCATGCTTGTTTTTCTCCGTTCAGCCAACCGCAGGAGCTGGCCTGAGTTTTGTCTGCGGCGGATGGGGCTAGCCACGCAGCCAGGGTCTGCCTCCGACGGCTCCTCCCGTTGGTACCCGTAAGTCCTCACGCAACCTGGTTCGAGGTGCCTGTGTTAAGGGTCACACGTATGCGCATGTGATCCGTAAGGGATCTCCTTGGGTGCGTCATGTGTAGAGTCTGCAGTCACCGGGGTCACCACCAATCTTGTAGACGACATAGGCCGATGAGTTCGGCGCTTCGGGTGCTGCCAACGCGAACGGCAGCGGTGGACGGGACTGGAGTAGCAATTCCCCTTGGTGAGTCCCTAGGGCTGGTCCTGACGGAGAGTACTGATGGCTCATGATCTCCTGGATCACGCGCAGCGCGACGCGCTCCAACGTATTCACCAGGCTCTCAGAATGGCGGTGCAGCGAATGAGCCACCATGAAGTTGATCTCCTGACGCAGCGACCTGGTGCGTTCTTCTGACGGGGTGGATAGGTCCACTCCATCAAGCGCGCCTTCAGGTGAGAACCCCTTCCATCTGATGCCATGGGAGCGGGTCCTGTGGAAAGAGCCGATGAGGTCGGCTTCGAGGAAGGCTTTGACCTCGTCATACTTCTTCTTGAGCTCCTCGTAGGTGACCGGAGTTTCTTCCGCCATCTCCGATGTAGACGGCGATGTGGTTGATGTTGAGGATTGTCCCACCGGGCGTGCCAGAATGTGTTGACGTCAGAAACCCACCGGCGGGCAGTGACTGGTCAACACCGTAGAGCCGGGAACAACTAGGGCTGCGGCTGGCCCCAGTCCCTCAGAGCGACGGCCCGCAAAGCCTCCTGGTCGCGCGCCGATGCAAATTGCCACCTGACCTATACCTGGTCAGGAAGGTGTGGATGATGCCTCGCTTAGTTTCCTGCAGGGCACACACGTACACGTTAAATACGAGCCTCGATCGGCTCTCAGGTTGTCCTGTGAATCGGCTCATGGAGCCGATTCACCCATGATTCGTCCAAGGTGGCCGAATATATGGTGGTCCTGCTTGATCAAGATAAAGCATATGAGATCCACGACGATTTGGGGTTTTCACCGCATAATCGGATCATCCTACTTCACGATTGGGCCTCGCGCTCACGCACGGTGATCGTAAGCAGCTCCTAGACAAGGCCTAAAAACCAACACTAGGTTGATCCTCGGAACATCCTGTCTAGGGGCAGCAAACTGCACCCTACGTGCCGCTGGATCCTCCAACCCTTTGTAAGGCCTAACTATTGCAGATATTAAACTAATCCTTGATGAATCAAGGAGCAATCGTAACGGATCAGATCTACTAAATAACGATCAAGCGGGGTGCCGCCCCTGCACCCATGATGAGGTACAAGGACGGCTAGATGCGCAAGGGTTGCACTACGACAGCATATGATACTAAGAACAATGCTAACCCTAACACATCTATGATAACTACGTTGCTCGCCATCAAAAAGGCTTCAGTACGAGCAACGTAGGCAGGCTCGTGCTGCCTAGATCGCGAGATGCGATCTAGGCAGCATGGTGCTTACCGGAGAAACCCTTGAGACGAAGGGGTTGGCGATGCGCCGAGATTGGTTTGTGGTGAACGTTGGTTGTTGTTTATTTCATAAACCCTAGATACATATTTATAGTCCAGGGGACTTTCTAATGTGGGCGTGCACCAAACCGTGCACGGGTAAAACTCTAACTTCTAAACTAAGATGCGATCTAATATGTTACAGATACATGGGCAGTTTAGCCCAACTTGGTATAAAAGGCCGATTCACGTATTTCTTCCATGTACAATCTTCACGTCCATCTTGATCGCGGCCCACCTCTGACTCGGTCTTCTCATGCATCCAAATCCTTGAGCCAACCACTATGCCATTTGTGTCCACCATACCTACCTACTACATGGTATTTCTCCGCCATTCCAAAGTAAATTGCTTGAGTGCTACCTTTAAACAATTCAAAAGTTATTACCTCTTATTTGTGTCAATGTTTTATAGCTCATGAGGAAGTATGTGGTGTTTATCTTTCAATCTTGTTGGGCAACTTTCACCAATGGACTAGTGGCTTCATCCGCTTATCCAATAATTTTGCAAAAAGAGCTGGCAATGGGATTCCCAGTCCCAAATTAATTAACAAAAATAGACACTCCTCCATGGTATGTGATTGTTGGACGGCACCCGAAGGATTCGGTTAGCCATGGCTTGAGAAAGCAAAGGTGGGGAGGAGTGTCATCATAATAAAACTAAAATAAAAGGCACTCCTTCATGGTATGAGATTGTTGGCAGGCACCCGAGGATTCGGTTCCAGTGAAAGAAAGGTTGGAAGGAGTGCCACCCAAAAATAAAATAAAATGGGAGCCGCTCTTTGAAGGTTTGTCTGGCAAGGGGGTTAGAGTACCCGCTACCATTCGTTGACAACAACAAACACCTCTCAAAACTTTATTTTTATGCTCTCTTTATGTTTTCAAAATAAAAGCTCTAGCACAAATATAGCAATCGATGTTTTCCTCTTTGAAGGGCCTTTCTTTTACTTTTATGTTGAGTCAGTTCACCTATTCCTCCCATCTTAAGAAGCAAACACTTGTGTGAACTGTGCATTGATTCCTACATACTTGCATATTGCACTTGTTATATTACTTTATGTTGACAATATCCATGAGATATACATGTTATAAGTTGAAAGCAACCGCTGAAACTTAATCTTCCTTTGTGTTGCTTCAATACCTCTACTTTGAATTATTGCTTTATGAGTTAACTCTTATGCAAGACTTATTGATGCTTGTCTTGAAAGTACTATTCATGAAAAGTCTTTGCTTTATGATTCATTTGTTTACTCATGTCATTACCATTGTTTTGATCGCTGCATTCATTACATATGTTTACAAATAGTATGATCAAGATTATGATGGCATGTCACTTCAGAAATTATCTTTGTTATCGTTTTACCTGCTCGGGACGAGCTGTTATCACCAGAATTTGACCAAGCCAGAGGTGGGCCGCGATCAAGATGGACTTGAAGATATATGCGTGGAGAAATATGTGAATCGGCCTTTTATACCAAGTTGGGCTAGCTGCCCGTGTATCTGTAACATATTAGATCGCATCTTAGTTTAGAAGTTAGAATCTATCTCGTGCACGGTTTAGTGCACGCCCACATTAGAAAGTCCCCTGGACTATAAATATGTACCTAGGGTTTATGGAATAAACAACAACCAACGTTCAACACAAACCAATCTCGGCGCATCGCCAACCCCTTCGTCTCAAGGGTTTCTCCGGTAAGCACCATGCTGCCTAGATCGCATCTTGCGATCTAGGCAGCACAAGCCTGCCCACGTTGTTCATGCGTTGCTCGTACTGAAGCCTTTTTGATGGCGAGCAACATAGTTATCATAGATGTGTTAGGGTTAGCATTGTTCTTAGTATCATATGCTGTCGTAGTGCAACCCTTGCGCATCTAGCCGTCCTTGTACCTCATCATGGGTGCAGGGGCGGCACCCCGCTTGATCGTTATTTAGTAGATCTGATCCGTTACGATTGCTCCTTGATTCATCAAGGATTAGTTTAATATCTGCAATAGTTAGGCCTTACAAAGGGTTGGAGGATCCAGCGGCGTGTAGGGTGTAGTTTGCTGGCCCTAGACAGGATGTTCCGAGGATCAACCTCGTGTTGGTTTTTAGGCCTTGTCTAGGGTTGGCTTACAATCACCGTGCGCGAGCGCGAGGCCCAATCGTGAGTAGGATGATCCGATTATGCGGTGAAAACCCTAGATCGTCGTGGATCTCATATGCTTTATCTTGATCAAGCAGGACCACCTTGGACGAATCATGGGTGAATCGGCTCCATGAGCCGATTCACAGGATAACCTGAGAGCCGATCGAGGCTCGTATTTAACGTGTACGTGTGTGCCCTGCAGGAAACTAAGCGAGGCATCATCCACACCTTCCTGACCAGGTATAGGTCAGGTGGCACGCCCTTGCAATTTGCATCGGCGCGCGACCAGGAGGCTTTGCGGGCCGTCGCTCTGAGGGACTGGGGCCAGCCGCAGCCCTAGTTGTTCCCGGCTCTACGGTGTTGGCCAGTCACTGCCCGCCGGTGGGTTTCTGACGTCAACACATTCTGGCACGCCCGGTGGGACCCATCTTCAACGACAACCACCTCGCCATCCACATCAGAGATGGCGGAAGAAACTCCGGTCACTTACGAGGAGCTCAATGGCGAGCTCAAGAAGAAGTATGACGAGGTCAAAGCCTTCCTCGAAGCCGACCTCATCGGCTCTTTCCACAGGACCCGCTCCCATGGCATCAGATGGAAGGGGTTCTCACCTGAAGGCGCGCTTGATGGAGTGGACCTATCCACCCCGTCAGAAGAACGCACCAGGTCGCTGCGTCAGGAGATCAACTTCATGGTGGCTCATTCGCTGCACCGCCATTCTGAGAGCCTGGTGAATACGTTGGAGCGCGTCGCGCTGCGCGTGATCCAGGAGATCATGAGCCATCAGTACTCTCCGTCAGGACCAGCTCTAGGGACTCACCAAGGGGAATTGCTACTCCAGTCCCGTCCACCGCTGCCGTTCGCGTTGGCAGCACCCGAAGCGCCGAACTCATCGGCCTATGTCGTCTACAAGATTGGTGGTGACCCCAGTGACTACCAATTCCTACATGACGCGCCCAAGGAGATCCCGCACGGATACGCATGCGCATACGTGCCAGACTGCAGCACCTGGGCACCCTCGAACCAGGTCGCTACAGCAGGGACTTCTGGAGCAACAGGAGGAACGTCGGAGGCAGACCCTGAGAAGCAAACGTGGCTAGCTAAATACGCCACCCCGACAAAACTCCCGAGCCCAGCTCCTGCAGTTGGCTCAGAACCGGAAAAACAAGCATGGCTGGTTAAGTACGCCACTCCGACGAATCTTCAGGGTTCGGCACCTTCAGCCATCACCGCGGATCAGATTTGTACGATTCTGAAAGATCAGTTCGGCATGATGCCGAAAAGGAAGGCGATCGGCTATACCAAGCCGTACCCCAACGAGTACGAATTGATCCCGCTACCACCCAAGTATCGGCTCCCGGACTTCACAAAGTTCAGCGGATCAGATGGTTCCAGCTCCATCGAACATGTGAGCCGATATTTGGCACAGCTGGGCATGATCTCAGCATCAGATGAGCTGCGTGTGAGGTTCTTCGCACAGTCCCTCACAGGATCGGCTTTCGGGTGGTACACATCGCTGCCACCGAACTCGGTCCAGACTTGGAAGCAGTTGGAAGAACGGTTCCATGAGCAATATCACTCAGAGGCTTCCGAGGCTGGCATTGCCGATTTGGCACAAGTACGACAGAAGCGCGGGGAAACAGTGGCGGAATACATCCAGCGCTTCAGGACCGTTAGGAACCGATGCTATTCGGTTCACGTGAGCGAAAAAGAAGCGGTCGAGTTGGCGGTGGTGGGTCTATCATCATCGATCAAGGACGTGGCCTCCCAAGCGGACTACCCTTCATTAGCACACATGGTGCAGAAGCTGTCAGCGTATGAACAGCGTCACCCAGATGTCTACCAGGACAAATTCAAGCGCGTGGTGACCATGGTTGACGCAGGCGAAGATGAAGGTGCTACGGGAGAACAAGAGGTCGCAGTCTGAGTGGACTCGAGCTGCAGGCCCAGTAACCTGCAAATGGGTGAAGCCACCAGGACCTCCAAGAGGGTTCGACTTCGACGTGACGAAAACCGAGCAGATTTTCGATCTCTTACTCGCGGAGAAGCATATAAAGATTCCCGAAGGCCACAAAGTTCCCACGGTGCAAGAGCTGAACGGAAAGCCATACTGCAAGTGGCATAACACGTTCACCCACACCACTAACGACTGCAGGGTGTGGCGTCAGCAGATCCAGATGGCAATAGAAAATGGGCGACTAATTTTTAACCAGTATGCCATGAAGGTCGACACACACCCCTTCCCCGCCGTCAACATGGTGGAGTTTGCCCACCTTGGAGGGTGCCAGCCTGATTTCTCAGCCAACATCAGCATGGTAGAGCTTGGACACCGCTCTGAGAAGGACGGGGATGAGGACAGCTGCTCTCAGAGCAAGGACACAGAGGGGGCCGCTCCATGCGATCGGCTCCGTCAAGATGGCAAGCGCTACGTCACAGAGGGGGAAGTGAAGAACATTAGATATCAACGACCCCTCTCTGATCACCTCCTCAATAAGTACGTGAGTCGGTATGATCAACGCCGGCGACACGGCGACGATGATGAAAGAGGCCGTCTGGCTAGAAACGACAGAAGACATCGTCGGCATAATCACGATGAGGAGCGGCAGGAGCGCCACGCCAGGGAGCAGGACGATACGGACAGGCATTGGGACTGCCCCTTCTTCAGACACTGCTGGGATTCAGGAATGAGCCGATTACCAACAATCGGCAACTGCCCAGAATGCAACCAGAAAAAGAAGGAGGCAGCCAACGTGTCTGTGTTCGAGCGCCTAGGGCCTCTCCCACCACAAAGCAGACGTGCTGAGACCCCTCGGTTGGAAGATCTCGAGGATTCGGAAGACGAGGGGGAAGACGAAGAAGACAGGTACCACCGTCCAAGGTGGTGCCCTGATGGTCTCAGCCATTCACAAAAGCGCAGGGTTCAGCGATTGCGCGGTCTGGAGGAAGCCGAAAGGTTATACTTGCATACGCTGAGGAAGGCACGACCTGATTTGGCTGCGAAAGTCCAGAGGACCCTGGATGAAGAGGGACTGCCGCAAAGAAAAGAGTGGCGCCCCAAGCAAAGGAAAGCCGATGATGAAACATCGGCTGGCACAAACATGGTGCTCGTTCGTCCGGCGAAGTGTAGGGCTCCACGATTACACGATGCACCCGAGGTGGACGACAGCAAGCGCACCAACGTGATAAAGTCAGAGATTGGGCTGGTTTTGTCTACCGGCCTGGGCGAGTAGCAAGACTACGTCAATAAGCAACGTGGCGAGGCTGATCCTTGCGATCGGCCCTCCGAAATTGATGAAGGGATATTACAAAACCTTCACCGAACAAGCAACGTGGAGGCCGATTCCAGCAATCGGCCAAAATTATCCTCACCATCCATTCTGCCTGGGATCAACGTTTGACCCAACAGGGACTACCTGAAGAGCCGATACCATCAATTCTCTTGACAGAATCGGCTCGGGGGGGCACCTAGATTAAACATTTTACAGCCGATGCAAGGGCATCGACTTTAGAATTGAGAAGTAGCCGATGCGCGGCCATCGACTCAAGAGGAATAACTGTTACGATCAGAGGGTCAATGGAGCACGAAGGGGGATTTTAATGGAAGAACTCCTCAATGGAGTAATTTAAGGGCTCGGATCCTCTCTTCAAGAGCAGCCTGGACGTGCAGATCAGGTCGAGGATGGATCGCATTAGATCCGCCAAAGGAAAGGAGCCGATCTGACCAGGGGCGTGGGAGCTGAAGAACTCGGGGGGCAGCTCCCCTGAAGGACTCTGCTCTGGAGAGCCGATTTTGCTGAAATCGGCTAACATGGCCCTACAGTGGGAATCTGACGATGGTTCTGACGATGGCTCGTTCGGCTGGTCCACTTTTATCCTCGCCCTGATTAAGGCTCGGGGGGCAGCAGACTGGTAGAACCAATTGGGATGTCATCGGCTGATCTTCCGTTGCTACCTTCATAAAATGAAGAGCGATCACTAAAGAGGGTCGTTGAAACTAGTAGAAGAAATTTAAGGGCTCTCCTGAGGATTCAACATTATCTACCAGTTAGAAGATCATCAGTTGAGCGATACTGAAGGATGAGGGATCGATGCATTGCTATTGGCTCATTGAAAGCGGTTTGAGGAAATCGGCAAGATAAAATTGGGAAGCTCCTTCATTGATAGACATGATTTCTTACAAAGGAGGAACCGATTACTCAAAGAAAGAAGAACAAAAGAAGGGTCTATTGACCCATCTACTACTGCTAGGCCTACTAGTAGATCCTAATCTACGGGCCATCACTGCCCTCGTCGTCGTCCTCGGAACCCTCATCGGCACTGCTGCCGATGGGCTCCTCGTCGCTACTCCCATAGCCCTCTACGGGAGCTTCATCCCCGTCTTCATCGTCGCTGTCGTCGTCGTCCCACCACATGCGGAGGCGCTTCGCCGGCGGATAGCCCTCAAGGGAGTCGTCGTCATCGTCGTCATCCTCCTCTTCCTCCTCTTCGGAGGCAGCCTTCCCGAGTCGTCCTCGCTTTCTCAGGGACAAGGAGCTCGAAGATTTTCATCCCCGCTATCAGGGCTGGTCGTTCTTGTGACGGAGGAGGCGTGGTCCTCTGGTCCCATTCTTGGGCACGGACGTCCGGCGCGTCTCGCGGGAGGAGGAGGACCCGTAGGAAAGCTCGGAGGAGGAAGAAGACATGGTGGTGCAAAGATTTTGTGGGTGCTAATGCGAGGAAGATGAAAAAGGAGCAAGCTGTTTAGAACGGCTAAATAGAAGGGATGTGAGGGAGATTTAATGCCACAGCAGTTTCCGAGGAGGTGATGCCTAGCAGGAAAAATTTTCGGACGCGTGGAGAAGTGAAAGGGGTAAGGTGTCATGATGAGGGATTCGCGGTGATCCACGACATGACCCTACGAAGAAAAGCATAATGATTTTGGAAATGTCATTCCAAAACCAGGGGGGCATGTGTTATCACCGGAATTTGACCAAGCCAGAGGTGGGCCGCGATCAAGATGGACTTGAAGATATATGCGTGGAGAGATGTGTGAATCGGCCTTTTATACCAAGTTGGGCTAAACTGCCCGTGTATCTGTAACATATTAGATCGCATCTTAGTTTAGAAGTTAGAATCTATCTCGTGCACGGTTTAGTGCACGCCCACATTAGAAAGTCCCCGGACTATAAATATGTACCTAGGGTTTATGGAATAAACAACAACCAACGTTCAACACAAACCAATCTCGGCGCATCGCCAACCCCTTCGTCTCAAGGGTTTCTCCGGTAAGCACCATGCTGCCTAGATCGCATCTTGCGATCTAGGCAGCACCAGCCTGCCCACGTTGTTCATGCGTTGCTCGTACTGAAGCCCTTTTGATGGCGAGCAACGTAGTTATCATAGATGTGTTAGGGTTAGCATTGTTCTTAGTATCATATGTTGTCGTAGTGCAACCCTTGCGCATCTAGCCGTCCTTGTACCTCATCATGGGTGCAGGGGCGGCACCCCGCTTGATCGTTATTTAGTAGATCTGATCCGTTACGATTGCTCCTTGATTTATCAAGGATTAGTTTAATATCTGCAATAGTTAGGCCTTACAAAGGGTTGGAGGATCCAGCGGCATGTAGGGTGTAGTTTGCTGGCCCTAGACAGGATCCGAGGATCAACCTCGTGTTGGTTTTTAGGCCTTGTCTAGGGTTGGCTTACAATCACCGTGCGCGAGCGCGAGGCCCAATCGTGAGTAGGATGATCCGATTATGCGGTGAAAACCCTAGATCGTCGTGGATCTCATATGCTTTATCTTGATCAAGCAGGACCACCATATATTCGGCCACCTTGGACGAATCATGGGTGGATCGGCTCCATGAGCCGATTCACGGGATAACCTGAGAGCCGATCGAGGCTCGTATTTAACGTGTACGTGTGTGCCCTGCAGGAAACTAAGCGAGGCATCATCCACACCTTCCTGACCAGGTATAGGTCAGGTGGCACGCCCTTGCAATTTGCATCGGCGCGGAGGCTTTGCGGGCCGTCGCTCTGAGGGAGGGCCACCGCAGGCTGGTTGTTCCCGGCTCTACGGTGTTGACCAGTCACTGCCCGCCAGTGGGTTTCTGACGTCAACACGAGCAGAACTAAGCTTGGGGATGCTGATACGTCTCCAACGTATCGATAATTTCTTATGTTCCATGCTACTTTATTGATGATACCTACATGTTTTATGCACATTATATGTCGTATTTACGCATTTTCCGGAACTAACCTATTAACAAGATGCCGAAGTGCCAGCCTGTTTTCTGCGTGTTTTTGGTTTCAGAAATCCTAGTAACGAAATATTCTCATGGATGAAATCAACGCCCGGTTCCTATTTTGCCTGGAACACCCGAGAGCCGCCAGAGGGGGGCCCTGTGGGCCCCAGATGACATGGTGGCGCGGCCAGGGCTGGGCCCGCGCCACCCTATGGTGTGGTCGCCCCTTCGACCTTCTGACGCCGCCTCTTCGCCTATATAAAGGTCCCTGACCTAAAAACCCTTACGGAGGAAGCCACGATACGAGAAAAGTTCCGAGCCGCCGCCATCGCGAAGCCAAGATCCGGGGGACAGAGTCTGTTCCGACCCTGCCGGAGCGGGGAAGTGCCGGAAGGCTTCTCCATCGACACCGCTGCCATCTCACGCCATCTTCATCACCGCTCTCGCCTCCCATGAGGAGTAGTTCTCCATCGAGGCCGGCTGTACGGTAGCTATGTGGTTCATCTCTCTCCTATGTACCTCAAGACAATGATCTCATGAGCTGCTTTACATGATTGAGATTCATATGAGTTTTGTATCACTACTATCTATGTGCTACTCTAGCAAAGTTATTAAAGTAGTTCTATTCCTCCTGCACGTGTGTAAAGGTGACAGTGTGTGCACCGTGTTAGTACTTGGTTTATGCTATGATCATGATCTCTTGTAGATTGCGAAGTTAACTATTGCTATGATAATATTGATGTGATCTATTCCTCCTACATATGCATGAAGGTGACAGTGTGCATGCTATGCTAGTACTTGGTTTAGTCTTTTGATCTATCTTACACTAAAGGTTACTAGAATATGAGCATTATTGTGGAGCTTGTTAACTCCGGCATTGAGGGTTCGTGTAATCCTACGAATGTGTTCATCATCCAACAAAAGTGTAGAGTATGCATTTATCTATTCTGTTATGTGATCAATGTTGAGAGTGTCCACTAGTGAAAGTCTAATCCTAGGCCTTGTTCCTAAATGTGCTATCGCTGCTTGTTTCTGTTTTTCGTTGCTACTACCAATTGTGTTTACTTTTCTTTGCAAACATCTCCCACTGATACGTTTAATCCTTTGTTACAACAAGCCGGTGAGATTGACAACCTCACTGTTCGTTGGGGCAAGTACTTTGGTTGTGCGAGATTCCACGTTGGCGCGGAATCCCTGTTGTTGCGCCGCATCACATTTTGCCACCATCAACCTTCAACGTGCTTCTTGGCTCCTCCTGGTTCGATCAACCTTGGTTTCTTTTGAGGGAAACTTGCTGGCGCATCATACCTTCCCCTTGGGGTTCCCAACGGACGTGTACATCTGCGCATCACTCGTGCTTCCGGTATAGAGATGGATTAGGATGCCGGCCTCTCTTTGCCGAGTTTTAGGATCTCCCTTGCCCTTATGGTGGTAGTTCTTGCCTTTTGGCTGTTGTTTGGAGCTTGGCCATGGCGGATGGAGCTCCGCCTCGTGGCTGCGGCTCGCTCTCTGGCTGTCTATGGTTGGCGACCTTGGGGGCCGATTCGGTGATGTCTCCATGAATAAGATCACTTGCACGTGGACCTCGTTTTTGGTGGATTTGGAGGCCTTTCTTCTTTCTCCTGGCCGTCATGGTGACGGCGATGGGAAGAAAACCTCGTCCAACTCGCTCAGATCCAGGGCCTCGGGAAGACGGAGTACATGCGCATGTCCTCCGGAAGTTGCAATCTATGGTGGAGTCCATCAACAGGGCTTCGCCAATGTTACCTCGCCAACGAGGCCCTCCACGCTCGGTTGATGAATCCGAGCTTTATCTTCCTCCAAAGCCTGCAGGCCGTGGGAGGATCTTCGATCTCCACAAAGGTTCGTGCATTACTCCAAGTGGTAGTCCCCTAGTGTTGCTTGTTCTCGCTTTGAGAGGTCTCTCAAGGAGCTGCGGTGAAGACGATGGACCTGATTGCTTTCCCTAGTTTTCCTTGAGGTTCTTTGCAAAGTGTGAGGATTGGAATGTAGTTTTTCATTTCTTTGGGATCCTCAGTGTAGTCATGTACTCACCGCTATCTAATGCAGCCATGGCCCTTAGGGCCATTCCCTGTTCAAAAAAAAAATTAAACATACCCATGGAATATCATGTCTGTTGTAGAACTTGTATAGGTTTTTCATCTGCAATGCTTTATTCTGTTCACGCATATCCAACACTCCAAGTCCACCAACTTCCTTAGGCCTGCATATTTTATCCCAGCTGATAAGACATTTTCCAGACTTATGAATATCTTTTCCTTACCATAAGAAAGTCCTGCTTGCCTTTTCAACATGATCAATATGAGTATAGTGAATTTTCATTGCACACATGACATGATTAGGCATGTCAGCAATTACTGCTTTGATTGTGACTAGTCTAGCACTGTATGACATCATATTGGATAAACCAGACAATCTTTTGTCTACTTTACATATCATAGGAATGAGATCATTAACTCGGGGTCTAGTAGTGCCCATAGGTAGTCCAAGATAAGTGAATGGGAGGGAACTTTACATCCAAATTCATCGGCCAGTTCTTGGACTTCTTGTTGGCTAGTATTGATGGGAACCATGGATGATTTATGATAATTGATTTTGAGCCCCGTGCTAATAGTGAACTTCTCTAGAATTTCCTTCATAGCCATCAGTTGTGATGAATCCGTAGGCATTATAAGTAATGTGTCATCTGCATATTGTATGATAGGGTAATCTTGTCCATATGAATAATCAAGTGGTAGATTTAAAATGCCTTCATGCCATGCCTGATTGATAATAATCTGTAGAAGTTCAGAAGTGATAAGTGATAAAAAATAGCAGGGGTGATAGAGGATCACCTTGTCTTACACCCCGTGTACATCTGATAGTTTTCCCAAGCACACCATTTAGTATAATTAATGTGGAGGCACTTGTAAGAATAGTATTGATCCATGAAATAAATCTTTCACCAAATCCTGGGTGCTTAAGCATATTAATAATGGCCTTATAATCCACCATATCAAATGCTTTTTCGAAATCAAGCTTAATAATAAGTATTTCCTTCTTTGATTTATGGCACAGACGCATATATTCAAATGACCAATTCAGACAGTATTGGATGTTTTTGTTTCTGATGAAACCATATTGGTTTTTGTGCAAAATTGGAATAATAATTTTCTGCACCATGTTGGAAATCAGCTTTGTGATGACTTTGAGAGTCATACTGACAAGAGATATTGGCCGAAAATCATTAGGAGTCATAGGGTTTGGGATCTTTCGAATTAGAGCAATATATGCAGTGTCGAGACTCTGAATATCAACCTCATTATCATAGAATTTCTTGCATAGCTCATAAAATTGTCCTTTGATAATATGCCATTATTTTTTATGAATTTCCCATTAAATCCATCAGGTCCTGGTACTTTATCATTGGGCATATGCTTGATGACTTCATCAATCTCCTCACTTGTGAATGGAACATCGAAGCTTGATAGGTCATTGTATGGGATCAAATCATTTAAGTCAAACATCATACATGTGTTATTTGTATTTCCCAGCCTTTGCTTGAATGCTGTCCATAATATAGCAGCCTTTTGTTGGTGATCTGTAACAACCCTGCCATTCCCATCCAAAAGGCTAGTGATATAATTATGTCTATAATTCCTGGTGGCAACTGTGTGAAAGAATTTTGTGTTTTCATCTCCCAATTTTTCCCATCTGATAGTGGCTCTCTTCCTCCAATAAATCCTTTTAGCCTCAATAAGTTTGCTTTGATGCTTCTGATGGGATTCGTAGCATAGAAAACAAAAAATTTCCTACTGCAAGAACGAAACACAAGCCAAGATCTAATCTAGTAGACGGTAGCAACGAGGAGATCAAGAGACTAACCCTCGAAGATTCACAAAGCTTAACGAGATTAGATCTCGTGGTGGATGTAGTCGATCACTTGCCGCTTGCAAAAGCGCGTAGAAGATCTTGTCGAAACCCACAGGCGGGCGTGAGCAACACCGTAGCCGGGAACAACTAGGGCTGCGGTGGAGTCCCTCAGAGCGACGGCCCGCAAAGCCTCCTGGTCGCGCGCCGATGCAAATTGCAAGGGCGTGCCACCTGACCTATACCTGGTCAGGAAGGTGTGGATGATGCCTCGCTTAGTTTCCTGCGGGGCACACACGTACACGTTAAATACGAGCCTCGATCGGCTCTTTGTCCTGTGAATCGGCTCATGGAGCCGATCCACCCATGATTCGTCCAAGGTGGCCGAATATATGGTGGTCCTGCTTGATCATGATAAAGCATATGAGATCCACGACGATCTAGGGTTTTCACCGCATAATCGGATCATCCTACTCACGATTGGGCCTCGCGCTCACGCACGGTGACCGTAAGCCAGCCCTAGACAAGGCCTAAAAACCAACACTAGGTTGATCCTCGGAACGTCCTGTCTAGGGGCAGCAAACTACACCCTACATGCCGCTGGATCCTCCAACCCTTTGTAAGGCCTAACTATTGCAGATATTAAACTAATCCTTGATGAATCAAGGAGCAATCGTAACGGATCAGATCTACTAAATAACGATCAAGCGGGGTGCCGCCCCTGCACCCATGATGAGGTACAGGGCGGCTAGATGCGCAAGGGTTGCACTACGACAGCATATGATACTAGGAACAATGCTAACCCTAACACATCTATGATAACTACGTTGCTCGCCATCAAAAAGGCTTCAGTACGAGCAACGCATGAACAACTAGGCAGGCTCGTGCTGCCTAGATCGCGAGATGCGATCTAGGCAGCATGGTGCTTACCGGAGGAACCCTCGAGACGAAGGAGTTGGCGATGCGCCGAGATTGGTTTGTGTTGAACGTTGGTTGTTGTTTATTCCATAAACCCTAGGTACATATTTATAGTCCAGGGGACTTTCTAATGTGGGCGTGCACTAAACCGTGCACGAGACAAACTCTAATCTCTACGTAACCTACTATATAAAGATACACGGGCTAACTAGCCCAAACTTGATAAACAAGGCCGATTCACACATCTCTCACGTATATCTTCAAGTCCATCTTGATCGCGGCCCACCTCTGACTTGGTCAAATTCTGGTGATAACACATGCCCCCCTGGTTTTGGAAATGACATTTCCAAAATCATTACGCCTTTCCTTCGTCGGGTCATGTCGTGGCAGAGCAGAACCGTCGCAGAGTTCTTCATCATGATAACTTGCCTCCTCAACTTCTCTGCACGATTTGACAGTTTTAGCACCACCTCCTCGGAAACTGCTGTGGCATTGAATTTCTACTATATCCCCTTTTTTTATTTAACTGCCACGAACAGTTCTTCTCTGCATCTCCTTCGCATTAGCACCCTCAAAAGCCCTCCTGCGCCACAATGTCTTCTTCTTCCTCTGCCCCATCGGATCTTTCCAGCCAGTCCTCCACCTCCCGCGAGCCAACGCCTGAATGGGGTCCACAGGAGGCCCATGCGGCCGACATCCGCCGCGCCATAGCCGACGGGGACGAGTCGACCCACGACTCCTTTGTTTGGTCTGAAGACGACCAATCTTTAACGGACGGGGAAAGCGACCTTCGCTTTCTTGCTGTCGGGCAGTCGGAGGAGGAAAGCGACGACGACGGCTTCTCCTGGGACGGCTACTCCTCCACTGAGGAGGTGAAGGAAGAGGAGGAGGACACCACCTCCTCCGACGAACCGCCGGCCAAGCGTCTCTGCCCCTGGGCGGGCAACATCTGCGACTTCGACAGCGACTATGGCGACGCTAGCGAAGAAGATGAGGACGATGAAGGTCCCGCCGGTGGTTTCTCCAGCAGTGAGGATGAGCCGGCCGGGAGCAGCGCCGATGATGGCGAGGATGAGGACAGCAGCGGCCTTTAGATAGGATAGAGTTAGGAGCAGTAGATGGGACAACATCCCTCCCAGCAACTCCCCCTGAGAGAAATCGGCTCTTTTTGTAAGAAATCCCTGCTTATCAATGAATAAGTTCCCTTTAACTTGATTTTGCCGATTTCTTTATACTGAGCCCGCCGATTGTCAACCCGGTAGATGCTTAACGAGCCGATGGCAAAGCATCAGCTTTCAAATGGATTGCAAACAGATCGATCTGATTGCCTTCTCAGAGACTTGCAGTCCACGGACCTCAGACCCAAACTTCCAATCGAACAGGTCCGACCGCAGCTCTAAGACCCCAAGGCCTTTAGACTTTTAACGTCATCCGAATATGATGTTCGTCCTGATAACAAAACTCCTGGGTTAATGCTCCCAGGAAAGCCTGACGACCTTGACGTTGAAGCTGACACCTCTGCTCAACAAGTGTTTGCTCACAGCTTTTCCAGCGATGTCGCACTCCTGTGTCGCAACGAACTGGCCTAAGGTCTAACCACCGAAGATGGCCCCTCCTTCAGACTCCTCCCGTCAACCCTGGTGGTTTTATTCTGCACTCTCTCGTTCAGATGGTTATGATGCAGAGACAGCCATTTTCAATACCATTGGCTTGTCGCCCCGAGCCTCGATCAAGGCGAGAGTGAAGTCACCAGCTGCATTGGGCCACTATCAGCCCCTCTACTGTGGTGCAGCGTCAGCCGATTCTGACCGAATCGGTTGTTAACAGCAGAGAACTTCCCAGGTGAGCTGCCCCCCAAGTCTCTTTGGTCCGATAAGGCAACTTTTGGTGAAAAATGAAGTTCAGTCCAACTGGATGACCGCCGGTTGTTCTCGTGATCCTAGTCTGATCTGCACATCCATGCTGTTCCTGATGTTTGGCCAGGGTGGTGATCCTCAAACCTGCCGGCAAACCTCAACAACTTAAATGAGAAAAGGGCCGTCTTGAACGCCCAAACAAACTGATGCTTCTGTCGATGCTGCCGAGCTTGAAGTCTTGCCGAAGGAATTGGAAGTCGTTGAAGAGAGGGCCCGAGTTGCCAGGCAATCTCAATGAAGGGCCTGCTCTTGTTAGGCTTCTGCTTAAATCCCTTAAGTCGATGGCCGTGCATCGGCTTTGAATCCTTAAGTCGATGACTACGCATCGGCTGTGCTCAAAATTTCTATTTTTCCGATTTTTTTTTATTAGCCGATCGATTCATGAATCGGCTCCCCCTGGGTACATCCTTTGTGGCTCCGTACCTTCTCCGTGCATATGCCCCCCGAGCCGAATCCTTCACGTGATTGAAGATATCGGCTTTCCAGCCAATTCAAGATTTTCTCGCCACTCACCCATGCGAAATAGCACATCAGTAAACAAGGGTGGTGCGAGTAATCGTAGCCGATCGCTGGAATCGTCTCACCTTGTAGTGGTCGATCCGACCATTCACAGAATGTTGAGATCTCGAAAATCTATGGAAACGCGCCACCGGCCATCCTTTTTCTCCACAGGTATTACATTGGAAATCCTTTCAGCGTGCCTGCATGGCCTGATGAACCCGGCGTCCAACAACTTCTTGATCTCCTTCTTGACTTTCTTAATCTCTTCTGGCCCGTCAGCCGATGTAAACCCATACAGCTTTCCATCGCCTTCTAGGTCAACGCTTGCCATCATTTTGGGCCGATCGTGTGGATCGGCCTCCTCTTCGCCTTTCCGCGGGAGCGACTGCTCTCGGGCTTATCCTCGTGATGGCGATCTGCAAGCCTTGCCCATTATCAGATGAGCCACCTGGCTCGCGTCTTATGCAGTGGCTGAGATTGACCATGTTGACCTCCGGAGCCGGCTGCGTATCAACTTTCATGGCAAACTGATCGAAGAGTAACCGGCCTTGTTCTATCGCCATGAATCTGTCCGCGCAAGGCTTCGCAGTCGTTGGTGGCATGGGTGAACGTGTCATGCCATTTGCAGTATGGTTTGCCGGTCATCTCTTGTAACGTGGGGATTTTGTGGCCGTCGGGTAACTTCAGCTGTTTTTCCTTCAGGAGCCAATCAAAAATTTGCTCTGTTTTGCTCAAATCGGTCGAATCCCTTTGCCGCCCTGGTTGTTTTGCCCACTTGCAGGACATGGGTTTTGCCCCCCGGGCCCACTCAGCATTAGTGAACTCCCGATCTCTTGCAGAACCTTTATCTTTGTCCTTCTCGATCAGGGTGACGCGCTTGTACTCGTCCTGGTACAATTCTCCGGATGACGCTGTTCACATATTGTCCTCTTCTGAACCATGTCGTGCCTACCGATGCGTCTGCATCATCAGCCGATGCCTGTGCATCGGCTTTCGCCCGTTTGGGGCGCCATACTTCCTTCGGCGGGCGCACCTTCGTCTCCACTATCTGCTGGATTTTCGCGGCCAGATCGGGCCGCGCTCTCCTCAACGTGTGCCTCGGCTTCTTCCCAGCTTCGCGGCCGCTGCACCCGGCGCTTCTGAGACTGGCTGAGTCCATCAGGGCACCACCTTGGTCGGTGGTACCTATCTGACTCCTCGAAGTCTTCTTCTTGAGATGACTCAGTCCGTCTACTCTGAGGTGGGAGAGGTCCTAGACGCTTGAACACCGAAACTCGTCGTCCTTCTCCTTCCAGGCATTCGGGGCAGTCCTCGATTGTTGGCAACCGGCTCATTCCTGAGTCCCAGCAATGTTTGAAGAAGGGACAGTTCCAGTGTTTGTCCATGTTGTCTTGCTCCTTTGACCTCCCTCTAGCGACGTTCGTACCCGTTCGCGGCCGTCGTTCCGACGATACTCGCCCGCATCAGATCGACAGATCCCTTTGATCGCCTTTGCCGTAGCGGCGACGTCGGTGGTATGGCTGATCATATTTGCTGAGGAGATGCTCGGGTAATGGGCGTGGATGCCGTATGCTTCTCACCTCCTCCTCGGCCAGGTACCGTTTATCGTCGTCTTGGGGCCGGTCACGTGGAGCGGCCTCGTCTTTCTCTTTGCCACGAGCGTGGCTGCTCTCCTGCTTTGTCCGCGTCATGGCGAATCACGAACCCTGCCATATTGGCATCGAAAGAGAACCCTGGTTCCCTTATGGAGTGGCTGAGATCGATCGTGTTGACACCAAAGGACGCGTGTCTCCGTTGAGCTTGATGCCGTGCGAACGGGTCTTCTCACAGGAGCCGACGAGTTCGGTTCCGAGGACCGCCTTGACCTTGTTATGCTTCTTCTTGAGCTCGCCAGAGAGCTCCTCGTAAGTGACCGGAGTTTCTTCCGCCATCTCTGATGTGGATGGCGAGGTGGTTGTCGTTGAAGATTGTCCCACCGGGCGTGCCAGAATGTGTTGACGTCAGAAACCCACCGGCGGGCAGTGACTGGTCAACACCGTAGAGCCGGGAACAACTAGGGCTGCGGCTGGCCCAGGCCCTCAGAGCGACGGCCCGCAAAGCCTCCTGGTCGCGCGCCGATGCAAATTGCAAGGGCGTGCCACCTGACCTATACCTGGTCAGGAAGGTGTGGATGATGCCTCGCTTAGTTTCCTGCAGGGCACACACGTACACGTTAAATACGAGCCTCGATCGGCTCTCAGGTTGTCCTGTGAATCGGCTCATGGAGCCGATCCACCCATGATTCGTCCAAGGTGGCCGAATATATGGTGGTCCTGCTTGATCATGATAAAGCATATGAGATCCACGACGATCTGGGGTTTTCACCGCATAATCGGATCATCCTACTCACGGTTGGGCCTCGCGCTCACGCACGGTGACCAAGCCAGCCCTAGACAAGGCCTAAAAACCAACACTAGGTTGATCCTCGGAACGTCCTGTCTAGGGGCAGCAAACTACACCCTACATGCCGCTGGATCCTCCAACCCTTTGTAAGGCCTAACTATTGCAGATATTAAACTAATCCTTGATGAATCAAGGAGCAATCGTAACGGATCAGATCTACTAAATAACGATCAAGCGGGGTGCCGCCCCTGCACCCATGATGAGGTACAGGGACGGCTAGATGCGCAAGGGTTGCACTACGACAGCATATGATACTAGGAACAATGCTAACCCTAACACATCTATGATAACTACGTTGCTCGCCATCAAAAAGGCTTCAGTACGAGCAACGCATGAACAACTAGGCAGGCTCGTGCTGCCTAGATCGCGAGATGCGATCTAGGCAGCATGGTGCTTACCGGAGGAACCCTCGAGACGAAGGGGTTGGCGATGCGCCGAGATTGGTTTGTGTTGAACGTTGGTTGTTGTTTATTCCATAAACCCTAGGTACATATTTATAGTCCAGGGGACTTTCTAATGTGGGCGTGCACTAAACCGTGCACGAGACAAACTCTAATCTCTACGTAACCTACTATATAAAGATACACGGGCTAACTAGCCCAAACTTGATAAACAAGGCCGATTCACACATCTCTCTACGCGTATATCTTCAAGTCCATCTTGATCGCGGCCCACCTCTGACTTGGTCAAATTCTGGTATAACAATAAAGAGAAGATCTTGATGGTGCCAGGTCGGGCAGCACCTCCGTACTCTGGCCATCGCACGGTGTTGATGACGACATCCTCCTCCCGTTCCAGCGGGCAGCGGGAGTAGTAGATCTCCTCGAATCCCGGCAGCACCTGGTGGCGTGGTGGTGGAGAACTCCGCAGGGCTTCGCCCATGCGCGCGGGGTATGAGGAAGAGGAGGAGAAGCTAGGGTTTGGGGAGAGAGCTTGGGCGCCGGCCACTTGGGGGCTGCGGCCAAGAGAGCTTTGGTGTGGCCAGCCCCCTCCCCTTGCCCCTCTATTTATAGGTGGAAACCCCCAAGAGTTGGACTCCAAGTCTTCGAATAAGACCCGAACCCAAAACTTGCCATATGGTAGGAAACCTACCCAAGATGGGAGTCCTACTCAAGGTGGGACTCCCACCCTTCCTTGGGGGGGGTGGCCGGCCACCTTGGTGGAGTCCACCTGGGACTCCTCCCCTTAGGGTTGGCCGGCCATGCAAGGTGGAGTCCCTCCGGGACTCCACTTTCCATGGTGATTTCTTCCAGACTTTTCTAGAACCTTCTAGAACATTCCATAAATGCACCGGATCATTTCCAAACTTGGAAAGTGACTTCCTATATATGAATCTTATTCTCCGGACCATTCCGGACCTCCTCGTGATGTCCTGGATCCCATCCAAGACTCCGAACAAAACTTCGAACTCCATTCCATATTCCATATCTACTTAAACGACATCAAACCTTAAGTGTGTCACCCTACGGTTCGTGAACTATGCAGACATGGTTGAGACTTCTCTCCGACCAATAACCAATAGCGGGATCTGGAGATCCATAATGGCTCCCACATATTCAACGATGACTTAGTGATCGATTGAACCATTTACATATGATACTGATTCCCTTTGTCACGCGATATTTTACTTGTCCGAGGTTTGATCATCGGTATCTCTATACCTTGTTCAACCTCGTCTCCGACAAGTACTCTTTACTCGTACCGTGGTATGTGATCTCTTATGAACCATTCATATGCTTGCAAGCTAATCAGATGACATTCCACCGAGAGGGCCCAGAGTATATCTATCCGTCATCGGGATGGACAATATCCCACTCTTGATCCATATGCCTCAACTCATACTTTCCGAATACTTAATCCCACCTTTATAACCACCCATTTACGCAGTGGCGTTTGATGTAATCAAAGTACCCTTCCTAAGTGATTTACATGATCTCATGGTCGAAGGATTAGGTAACTATGTATCGGAAAGCTAATAGCAACTTGAACTTAATGACGTGATCTTATGCTACGCTTATTTGGGTGTTTGTCCATTATCATCATTAATAACATCCAATGTTCATGATCAGGAAACTATGATCATCTATTAATCAACAAGCTAGTTATACAAGAGGCTTACTAGGGACTCCTTGTTGTTTACATAACACACATGTATCAATGTTTCGGTTAATACAATTATAGCATGGTATATAAACATTTATCATAAACACAAAGATATATAATAACCACTTTATTATTGCCTCTTGGGCATATCTCCAACAGTCTCCCACTTGCACTAGAGTCAATAATCTAGATTACATTGTAAGGTACCTAACACCCATGGCATTCTGGTGTTGGTCATGCTTTTCCCTAGGGAGAGCTTTAGTCAACGGATCTGCTACATTCAGATCAGTGTGTACTTTGCAAATCATTACTTATCCATCTTCTATGTAATCGAATGGAAACGCAGCTTGATATGCTTCAGCTTCTTGTGTGACCTTGGTTCTTGTGCATTGGTGATGGCACCCATGTTGTCACAATAGATGACTAGTGGGTCCAATGCACTAGGAACCACACCAAGCTCAACAATGAACCTCTTCATCCATACTGCTTCTGATGAAGTTGAAGCCGCTACCGTTCAGATTCTGTTGAGCTACACCAGCTTACAGCACCATTCAATATAAACACGTACCCAGACTGAGACTTAGAGTCATCAGGATCAGTGTTCCAACTTGCATCGGTGTAACTGGTTACAACGAGCTCTTGGTCACCGCCATAACAAAGAAACATATCCTTAGTCCTTTTCAAGTACTTCAGGATATTCTTGACCGCTGTCCAGTGTTCCATTCCTGGATCACTTTGATATCTGCTGGTCAAACTAACATCATGTGCGATATCCGGTCTAGTACACATCATGGCATACATGATAGAGCCTACTGCCGAGGCATAGGGGATCTTGTTCATCCTCTCTCTTTCTTCTGCCGTAGCCGGACCTTGAGTCTTACTCAAGACCTTACCTGGCAACATCGGTAAGAACCCTTTCTTACTTTCATCCATTCTAAACTTCTTTAGAATCTTGTCCAGGTATGTACTCTGTGAAAGCCCTATTAGGCGTCTTGATCTATCTCTATAAATCTTGATGCCTAAAATGTACGCTGCTTCACCAAGGTCCTTCATTGAAAAACACTTATTCAAATAACCTTTTACACTTCTTAATAGTTCTATATCATTTCCAATCAATAATATGTCATCTACATATAATATCAGAAATGCTACAGAGCTCCCACTCACTTTCTTGTAAATACAGGCCTCTCCATGACACTGTATAAACCCGAAGTCTTTGATTACCTTATCAAAACGTCGGTTCCAACTCCGGGATGCTTGCTTCAGTCCATAAATGGAACACTGAAGTTTGCATACCTTGTCAGCATTTTTAGGATCGACAAAACCTTTGGGTTGTACCATATACAACTCTTCCTCAATGTCACCATTAAGGAACGCCGTTTTGACATCCATCTGCCAAATCTCATAATCGAAAAATGCAGCTATTGCTAACAAAATCCTCACAGACTTTAGCTTCACTACAGGTGAGAAGGTCTCATCGTAGTCAACTCCTTGAATTTGTTGGAAACCCTTTGCGACAAGTCGAGCTTTATAGACAGTAACATTACCATCAGCATCTGTTTTTCTCTTGAAGATCCATTTATTCTCGACAGCCTTGCGGCTATCAGGTAAGTCTACCAAAGTCCACACTTGGTTATCATACATGGATCCCATTTCGGATTTCATGGCTTCTTGCCATTTGTTGGAATCTGGGCTCATCATCGCTTCTTCATACGTCGCAGGGTCTTCATCATTGTTGTCCACAATCATGACATTTAGACAAGGATCATACCAATCAGGAGTGGCACGTCTCCCTTGTCGATCTGCGATGTTCCATGCTTGTTTTATGACAATACCTACATGTTTTGCTCACACTTTATAATGTTTTATTGCGTTTTCCGGAACTAACCTATTAACGAGATGCCGAAGGGCCAGTTGTTGTTTTCTGTTGTTTTTGGTTCCAGAAGGCTGTTCGGGCAATATTCTCGGAATTCGACGAAACGAAGACCCAACATCTTATTTTTCCCGGAACCTTCCAGAAAGTCAAAGTGGGACCAGAGGGGTGCCCTGGGGGCCCCACACATGGTGGCCGCGCGGGCTCCACCCTGGCCGCGCCGGCCTAGTGTGAGGAGGCCCCGTGGCCCCTCCGACTCCGACTCTTCGCCTATTTAAGCCGTGACCTAAAACATCGATACGAATTGACGAAACTCCAGAAAGACTCCAGGGGCGCCGCCACCATCGCGAAACTCCAATTCGGGGGACAGAATCTCTGTTCCGGCACGCCGCCGGGACGGGGAAGTGCCCCCGGAAGCCATCTCCATCAACGCCACCGCCTCCATCATGCTCCGTGAGTAGTTCCCCCATGGACTACGGGTTCTAGCTGTAGCTAGTTGGTATTCTCTCCCCCATGTACTTCAATACAATGATCTCATGAGCTGCCTTACATGATTGAGATTCATCTGATGTAATCGGTGTTGTGTTTGTTGGGATCCGATGGATTGTTACATTATGATTAGTCTATCTATAAAGTTTGTGAAGTTATTGTTGCTGCAATCTTGTTGTGTTTAATGCTTGTCACTAGGGCCCGAGTGGCATGATCTTAGATTTAAGCTCTATACTTATTGCTTAGATTGTATCTACAAGTTGTTTGCACATGTCTATGTCCGGAACCCGAGGCCCCAAAGTGACAGAAATTGGGACAACCGGAGGGGAAGGCGTAGGTATGAGGATCACATGTTTTCACGGAGTGTTAATGCTTTGCTCCGGTGCTCTATTAAAAGGAGTACCTTAATTTCCAGTAGATTCCCTAGAGGCCCGGCTGCCACCGGCTGGTAGGACAAAAGATGTTGTACAAGTTTCTCATTGCGAGCACGTATGACTATATATGGAAAACATGCCTACATGATTAATAATCTTGATGTTCTGTCTTAATGCTATTTCAATCCTATCAATTGCCCAACTGTAATTTGTTCACCAAACACTTGTTATTGGAGAGTTACCACTAGTGTAGATAGCTGGGAACCCCGGTCCATCTCTCATCATTATATACTCGTTCTACATGTCATTGGAAGTAGTATCAACTATTTTCTGGTGCCATTACTCTCATATTATTGCTACTGCTGCTGTGTTACTGTTACTATTGCTCTCATATTACTGCTGCTTTCACATCACCCCTGTTACTAGTGCTTTTCAGTGCAGCTGAATTGACAACTCAGTTGTTAAGGCTTATAAGTATTCTTTACCTCCCCTTGTGTCGAATCAATAAATTTGGGTTTTACTTCCCTCGAAGACTGTTGCGATCCCTATACTTGTGGGTTATCAAGACTATTTTCTGGCGCCGTTGCCGGGGAGGCATAGCTCTACTCATAAGTTCACCTGGGGAGTACACTCTACCTCTCTCTCCGCTTTTATTTTATTTTGTCTTGCTAGTTTATTTCTGTCTAGTTTATTTGTGCTTAGTTTATTTCTGTCTAGTATTATTTTGCTTAGTTTACTTTTGCTTAGTTTCTTTTTGTCTTGTTTTATTTTCCCTATATACCCGAAAATCCATAAAAATTTGAAAAACCGAAAAATTAAAAACTGTTGCTATGGGAGAACCCACAACCTATTTGGAGCTTATAGAATTATATAATAATTATAGAGAATCGAGAAAGGGTAAAGTTATGAGTGCTGTGATAGAAAAATTAAATACAATTGCTAAAATCTTGCTTAAACGCCATGATATAAACTGTTGCTCTAAACAGGATACTAAACATCTTAAATTTCAATGTGGCTTTAGTGAGGAAGTTTTAATTAAGAACTATAATTGGAATAGCTATATTCATTTTGGGTTCGAAGAGGTAGAACAATTTGTCTTATTTATGGGAGCCTCTGAGATAGAATCATTCATGTCTAAAAATTATGAAACTTGTGCTGTTTGTAAGGACCTTAAAGATTATGTCTCTTCTATCCTTAATTTTTGCATAGAAAGCTACAGTGATAATCCTTATATCATTGATTATAAAGAGAGACTCATTAATGCACAAGAATGCACTCACAATTTGCAGGAACCGGTGGAAGAAGAAATTGATGAACCTGAAAGCTCATTGGATGAAAAAGAGGAAGAAATTGATGAACCTGAAAGCTCATTGGATGAAAAAGAAGAGGAGAGTGATGAACAAAAGGAGGAAGAATGGATTAGCTACCCATGCCAACCTTCTAATGAGAGTAACTCTTTATCTCTTACACTATTTGATTGTCCTCCATGCTTACCGAAAGAGGATGAATGTTATGTTCCTGTGGATTCTCTTGAAATATTCCCTATGAGTAAAACTTGTGAGAATAATTATGCTACTGTTATCTATGATAATCCATGCTACTTTGATAAATCTTATGATAATGCTTTGTTTATGCCTGATGTCGAAATGCATGGTACTAAAGAGTTTTGCTTAGCAAATGTTTATGATAAAGCACTAGATGATGGTCCTATGTTACTTGATAATATTAATTGTACTACTAATGAAAATGGGATGGAGAGTTCTTGACTTTATCTATGAGTCCCATATCTTTTGAGATTGATCAATCATCTTGTTACATTATTGATAAAAGTGGGTTTGAAAGTTTTAATCCTATTATTTCTGAGCTTGATAAAAATTATGTGTTTGTGAATCATGAAAAGCATGCTTTATGTGATAGTTATATTGTTGAGTTTATCCATGAAGCTACTGAAAATTATTATGAGAGAGGAAAATATGGTTGTAGAAATTTGCATGGTACTAAAACACCTCTCTATATGCTGAAAATTTTGAAGTTACTCTTGTTTTATCTTCTTATGCTTGTCACTTTGTTCTTCATGAATTTATTTGTGTACAAGATTCCTATGCATAGGAAGTGGGTTAGACTTAAATGTGTTTTGAATTTGCTTTTTGATTCTCTCTTTTGCTTCAACTCTCACCCTTATGTGAGCATCATTAAAATTGCTGAGCCCATCTTAATGGCTATAAAGAAAGCACTTCTTGGGAGATAACCCATGTGTTTATTTTACTACTGTTTTGTTGTGTCTTGGAAGTTGTTACTACTGTAGCAACCTCTCCTTATCTTTATTTTATTGCATTGTTGTGCCAAGTAAAGTCTCTATGGTAAAGTTGATGCTAGATTTGGATTTCTGCAGAAACAGATTTCTATCTGTCACGAATCTGGGCAGATTTCTCTGTAGGAAACTCAGAAAAATATGCCAATTTACGTGCGTGATCCTCAGATATTTACGCAACTTTCATTAGTTTTGAGTTTTCTGATTTGAGCAACGGAAGTACCTCGTTAAAATTCGTGTTTACTGGCTGTTCTGTTTTGGCAGATTCTGTCTCTGTTTTTTGCATTGTCTCTTGTGGACTTTAAGTGAGGCTTTCTAGACGTGGAGAGCTGTAGCTAATGTTTTATTGAGTTCTTGCAATGTGTCACTACAGGGCTAAAGTGGATTAAAGTTTTTGAGTACTAACCCCTCTAATGAAGTTTATGAGAAGTTTGGTGTGAAGGAAGTTTTCAAGGGTCAAGAGAGGAGGATGATATATGATCAAGAAGAGTGAAAAGTCTAAGCTTGGGGATTCCCCCGTGGTTCATCCCTGCATATTTCAAGAAGACTCAAGCGTCTAAGCTTGGGGATGCCCAAGGCATCCCCTTCTTCATCAACTTATCAGGTTTCTTCTATTGAAACTATATTTTTATTCGGTCACATCATATGTGCTTTACTTGGAGCGTCTTTATTTTTGTTTGTGTTTGAATAAATTCGGATCCTAGCAATCCTTGTGTGGGAGAGAGACACGCTCCGCTTTTTCATATGAACAATGGTGTTCTTAGCTTTATTTTAATGTTCATGGTGGAGTTGAAAACCGCTGCACTTATTGTTATTTGGTTGGAAACAGAAAATGCTGCATATTGTCTTGGATAATTTGATACTTGGCAATTGTTTTGAGCTCTCAAGTAGATCATGTTTCTCTTGCATCATGTAGTTTAAACCTATTAGTGGAGAACTACCGTAGAGTTTGTTGAAATTGGTTTGCATGATTGGTCTCTCTAAGGTCTAGATATTTTCTAGTAGAAGTGTTTGAGCAACAAGGAAGATGTGTAGTTTTATAATGCTTGCAATATGTTCTTATGTAAGTTTTGCTGTACCGGTTTATACTTGTGTTTGCTTCAAACAACCTTGCTAGCCAAAGCCTTGTACTGAGAGGGAATGCTTCTCGTGCATCCAAAACCTTGAGCCAAAACCTATGCCATTTGTGTCCACCATATCTACCTACTATGTGGTATTTCCTGCCATTCCAAGTAAATACTTCATGTGCTACCTTTAAACAATTCAAAAGCTATTATCTCTTATTTGTGTCAATGTTTTATAGCTCATGAGGAAGTATGTGGTGTTTTATCTTTCGATCTTGTCATTTACTTTTGACGGACTTTCACAATGGACTAGTGGCTTCATCCGCTTATCCAATAATTTTGCAAAAAGAGCTGGCAACGGGGTTTCCAGCCCCAATTAATTAACTTTCACTAATAATTCTCTTCACGTGTTTTGCTCTGATTATCGGTAAGCAACTTAATTTTGCAAATAGACATGGTATGTGAAATGTTGGAAGGCACCCGAGGATTCGTTAGCCATGGCTTGTGTAAGCAAAAGGTTGGGGGAGTGTCATCCATAATAAAACTAAAGTACATGTGTAAACAAAAGAGAAGAGGATGATCTACCTTGCTGGTAGAGATAACGTCCTTCATGGGAGCCGCTCTTGAAAGTCTGGTTGATGAGGTAGTTAGAGTACCCATTACCATTCGTTGACAACAACAAACACCTCTCAAAATTTTACTTTTATGCTCTCTATATGATTTCAAAACTTGAAAAGCTCTAGCACATGATTTAATCCCTGCTTCCCTCCGCGAAGGGCCATTCTTTTACTTTTATGTTGAGTCAGTTTACCTACTTCCTTCCATCTTAGAAGCAAACACTTGTGTCAACTGTGCATTGATTCTTACATACTTGCTTATTTGCACTCATCATATTACTTTGTGTTGAAAATTATCCATGAGATATGCATGTTGAAAGTTGAAAGCAACTGCTGAAACTTATATCTTCCTTTGTGTTGCTTCGATGCCTTTACTTTGAATTTATTGCTTTATGAGTTAACTCTTATGCAAAACTTTTGATGCTTGTCTTGAAAGTACTATTCATGAAAAGTTTTGCTATATGTTATCTATTTGTTAGCAAATATAGATCATTGCCTTGAGTCACTTCGTTCATCTCATATGCTTTGCAATAGTATGATTAAGATTATGTTGGTAGCATGTCACTTCAAAAATTATTAGTTTTATCGTTTACCTACTCGGCGAGTAGGAACTAAGCTTGGGATGCTTGATACGTCTCAACGTATCCATAATTTCCGATGTTCCATGCTTGTTTTATGACAATACCTACATGTTTTGATCACACTTTATAATGTTTTATTGCTTCCCAACAACTATAACGAGATGCCGAAGGGCCGTTGTTGTTTTCGTTGTTTTTGGTTCCGTAAAGGCTGTTCGGCAATATTCTCGGAATCGACGAAACGAAGACCCAACATATTATTTCTCCGGAACCTTCCTAAAGTCAAAGTGGGACCAGAGGGGTGCCCTGGGGGTCCCACACATGGTGGCCGCGGGCTCAGCCTGGCGGCGCCGGCCTCAGTGTGAGGAGGCCCGTGGCCCTCCGACTCCGACTCTTCGCCTATTTAAGCCGTCCCGACCTAAAACATCGATACAAATTGACGAAACTCCAGAAAGACCTCGGGCGCCGCCACCATCGCAACTCCGTTCGGACAGACTCTGCTCCGGCACGGCCGGGACGGGGAAGTGCCCCGGAAGCCATCTCCATCAACGCCACCGCCTCCATCATGCTCCGTGAGTAGTTCCCCCATGGACTACGGTTCTAGCTGTAGCTAGTTGGTATTCTCTCCCCATGTACTTCAATACAATGATCTCATGAGCTGCCTTACATGATTGAGATTCATCTGATGTAATCGGTGTTGTGTTTGTTGGGATCCGATGGATTGTTACATTATGATTAGTCTATCTATAAAGTTTGTGAAGTTATTGTTGCTGCAATCTTGTTGTGTTTAATGCTTGTCACTAGGGCCCGAGTGGCATGATCTTAGATTTAAGCTCTATACTTATTGCTTAGATTGTATCTACAAGTTGTTTGCACATGTCTATGTCCGGAACCCGAGGCCCCAAAGTGACAGAAATTGGGACAACCGGAGGGGAAGGCGTAGGTATGAGGATCACATGTTTTCACGGAGTGTTAATGCTTTGCTCCGGTGCTCTATTAAAAGGAGTACCTTAATTTCCAGTAGATTCCCTAGAGGCCCGGCTGCCACCGGCTGGTAGGACAAAAGATGTTGTACAAGTTTCTCATTGCGAGCACGTATGACTATATATGGAAAACATGCCTACATGATTAATAATCTTGATCCTATCAATTGCCCAACTGTAATTTGTTCACCCAACACTTGTTATTGGAGAGTTACCACTAGTGTAGATAGCTGGGAACCCCGGTCCATCTCTCATCATTATATACTCGTTCTACATGTCATTGGAAGTAGTATCAACTATTTTCTCGTGCCATTACTCATATTATTACTGCTGTGTGTTATGTTACTACCGCTTCTCATATTATCGCTGCTTTCACATCACCCCTGTTACTAGTGCTTTTCAGTGTAAATAAGTGACAACTCAGTTGTTAAGGCTTATAAGTATTCTTTACCTCCCCTTGTGTCGAATCAATTAATTTGGTTTTCTCGAAGACTGTTGCGATCCCCTATACTTGTGGGTTATCACGCTCCCTTGTCGATCGCGGGTTCGGTAGCTGTCTCGTTCGGTTTCATGATCATTATCATTTGCTTCCTCTCTTATCGGTGCAGGCGGCACAGGAACATCTTCCGGTACTGCGCTACTCTGATCTACGAGAGAAGGTTCAATAACCTCGTCGAGTTCTACCTTTCTTCCAGTCACTTCTTTAGTGAGAAACTCTTTCTCAAAGGTTCCGTTCTTAGCAACAAAGATTTTGCCTTCGGATCTGTGATAGAAAGTATACCCAATAGTTTCCTTAGGGTATCCTATGAAGACGCATTTCTCCGCTTTGGGTTCTAGCTTGTCTGGTTTTTTTACATAGGCTTCGCAACCCCAAACTTTAAGGAATGACAGCTTAGGTTTCTTACCAAACCATAATTCATACGGTGTCGTTTCAATGGATTTAGATGGTGCCCTATTTAAAGTGAATGCAGCTGTCTCTAATGCATAACCCCAAAACAATAACGGCAAATCAGTAAGAGACATCATAGAACGAACCATATCTAAGAGAGTTCGATTACGATGTTCGGACACACCATTGCGCTGTGGTGTTCCCGGCGGTGTCAACTGTGAAAGTATTCCGCATTTCTTTAAATGCATGCCAAACTCATAACTCAGATATTCGCCTCCGCGATCAGAACGCAGAAACTTGATCTTCTTGTTACGTTGATTTTCTACTTCACTTTGGAATTCCTTAAACTTCTCGAAAGTTTTGGATTTATGTTTCATGAAATAGATATACCCATATCTACTCAGATCATCTGTGAAGGTTAGAACATAACGATAACCACCGCGCGATGCTACACTCATTGGTCCACACACATCGGTATGTATGATTTCCAATAAGTCTGTAGCTCGCTCCATTGTACCAGAGAATGGAGTCTTAGTCATTTTTCCCATTAGACATGCTTCGCATCTATCAAGTGACTCAAAGTCAAGTGATTCAAGAAGTCCATCGGAATGGAGTTTCTTCATGCGTTTCACTCCAATATGACCAAGACGACAGTGCCACATATAAGTAGAATTATCATTTAATTTAATTCGTTTAGCATCAATGTTATGAACATGTGTATCACTACTATCGAGATTTAACAAGAATAAACCATTCATCTCAGGTGCATGACCATAAAAGATATTATTCATAAAAATAGAACAACCATTATTCTCAGACTTAAATGAATAACCGTCTTGCATTAAACAAGATCCAGATATAATGTTCATGCTCAACGTAGGCACCAAATAACTATTATTGAGGTTTAAAACTAATCCCGATGGTAGATGTAGAGGGAGCGTGCCGACAGCGATCACATCGACTGACGAGGGTACTCCTCGGCAATGCCCTTCGATTGGGGCTTAGGGTTGATGGAATCATGTAGGCTGACACGAGACATCGGTTAACAGACAAGCGGGGAGAGCATTTCAGGTTCGGGGCCCTCGATGAGGTAAAACCCTTACGTCCTGCCTGTCTGATCTTGATTATGAAAATATCGGGTTACAATGGGGTGCCGAAGGTTTCAGCTGTGATCTCGTCGAGAGGCTAAGTGTTGCGGCGACCTAGCTCTGGACTTATATGGCTAAAGTTGCTAAGATTGATTGTGTCCCTCGGCAGCCCCTCTCCTGGCCCTTATATAGGGGTCCAGGTCCCAAGAAATCTGCATGAGTACGACTAGGTTTACAAGAGACCTAACTCTAAACTTTCCTAGTTCGGTTGCTCTTTGTCTTGTTTTTCAAGGAATCTTCTTCGGCACCGACCTAGTGGCCCATCTTGCCATCGGTGTCTTCATGGGCCTCTAGTTGGGCTGTATATGGTAGGGCAATGATAGTTACCCGAAGGGTAATGCCCACATCAGTAGTCCCCGAGAGTCTAGCCGAAGATATTTCGGGTAGAGACTAAAGCATGCCTCCGCTGGATGTTCTTCTCTTGATAGTTCTTGTCTACCTTATATCAGCTTCATCTTCTTCTATCGGGTGCACGTCCTGCCTCCGATGGGAGTAGCCCCCGAGTCTAGATACGGATGCTTGCACTCCGTGTGTAGACTCAAGTTGTGCCACTCGAATGTCTTCTTCTGCCGAAGTTTCTTGCAAGTCTTCATAGGCCATCCGATACATGCATATCAGGGCTTTTAATAAAGTTTAATGCGTAAAGGATATTGAGTAACGTGTCCAGCTTTGCTGGTTAACTGCCGATGGCAAAACAACATTACCCTACACAGAATCAAGTCCCCGGGCATGATCCTGGAGTGCAAAAAAGTTTTATCGGGTGCGCGTCCAGCGCTCCCGATGGGAGTAGCCCCCGTGTCTGGGCGCGGGTGCTTGTGACCGGGTGCAGACTCGAGCTGAGCATTCCGTTCTTTTCTTCAAATACTTCTTCACACCTTTCTTTATGGAAAAATCTTCGAGTTCATTTTAATCTTCGAGTTAACGTTAATCTTCGAGTTCACGTTTATCGGGTGCGCGTCCAGCGCTCCCGATGGGAGTAGCCCCCGAGTCTAGGTGCGGATGCTTGCAATACGTGCGTAGACTCAAGTTGACCACCCGAACGTTTTGTTTGTTCCTTCGGATCCCTCAATCAATCTTTACGACATCATTGATGACGTAACCACTGCCATGGTTTGATTGACAAGACGTGACCTGACGGGCCCACCCTAGTTCTGCGCGGGCAGTTTTTAGGAAATGACCAGTGCATGCGCATTGACCGAGGTGCCTCCTCGATTTCCGCACATCGTGGGAATAATGGGCCGCCGGTTCCATCCGTTTTCAAGCGCCACGCGACAGTGACTGGTCAACACCGTAGAGCCGGGAACAACTAGGGCTGCGGCTGGCCCCAGTCCCTCAGAGCGACGGCCCGCAAAGCCTCCTGGTCGCGCGCCGATGCAAATTGCAAGGGCGTGCCACCTGACCTATACCTGGTCAGGAAGGTGTGGATGATGCCTCGCTTAGTTTCCTGCAGGGCACACACGTACACGTTAAATACGAGCCTCGATCGGCTCTCAGGTTATCCCGTGAATCGGCTCATGGAGCCGATCCACCCATGATTCGTCCAAGGTGGCCGAATATATGGTGGTCCTGCTTGATCAAGATAAAGCATATGAGATCCACGACGATTTGGGGTTTTCACCGCATAATCGGATCATCCTACTCACGATTGGGCCTCGCGCTCACGCACGGTGATCGTAAGCCAGCCCTAGACAAGGCCTAAAAACCAACACTAGGTTGATCCTCGGAACATCCTGTCTAGGGGCAGCAAACTACACCCTACGTGCCGCTGGATCCTCCAACCCTTTGTAAGGCCTAACTATTGCAGATATTAAACTAATCCTTGATGAATCAAGGAGCAATCGTAACGGATCAGATCTACTAAATAACGATCAAGCGGGGTGCCGCCCCTGCACCCATGATGAGGTACAAGGACGGCTAGATGCGCAAGGGTTGCACTACGACAGCATATGATACTAAGAACAATGCTAACCCTAACACATCTATGATAACTACGTTGCTCGCCATCAAAAGGCTTCAGCACGAGCAACGCATGAACAAACAGGCTCGTGCTGCCTAGATCGCGATGCGATCTAGGCAGCATGGTGCTTACCGGAGAAACCCTTGAGACGAAGGGGTTGGCGATGCGCCGAGATTGGTTTGTGGTGAACGTTGGTTGTTGTTTATTTCATAAACCCTAGATACATATTTATAGTCCAGGGGACTTTCTAATGCGGGCGTACACCAAACCGTGCACGGGTAAAACTCTAACTTCTAAACTAAGATGCGATCTAATATGTTACAGATACATGGGCAGTTTAGCCCAACTTGGTATAAAAGGCCGATTCACGTATTTCTTCCATGTACAATCTTCACGTCCATCTTGATCGCGGCCCACCTCTGACTCGGTCAAATTCTGGTGATAACACATGCCCCCTGGTTTTGGAAATGACATTTCCAAAATCATTACGCTTTCCCTTCGTCGGGTCATGTCATGGCAGAGCAGAACTGTCGCAGTATACTTCATGATGACGCCCTGCCTCCTCGCCTTCTCTGCACGATTTGACGGTTCTGGCACCACGTCCTCGGAAACTGCTTGGGCATTAAACTTCCACTATATCCCCTTTTATTTAACCACTCCGCACAGTTTATTCCTGCATCTCCTTCGCATTAGCACCCCAAAAGCCCTCCTGCGCCACCATGTCTTCTTCTTCCTCCGCCTCATCGGGCTTTCCACCCAGTCCTCTTCGTCTCGCGAGCCGACGCCGGAGCACAACCCGGCGGAGGTCCATGCGGCCAACATCCGCCGCGCCATTGCGGCCGGGGAGGAGTCAGACCATGACTTCTCCATCTGGTCAGAGGACGACAAGTCCCTGACTGATGGGGAGAGCGATCTCCGCTTCCTCGCCGACAAGGAAGCGGTGGAAGAAAGCGAGGATGATCGCTTCCCCTGGGATGGGGCCACCTCCGAGGAGGTGAAGGAGGAGGAAGAGGAGGAGGACGACGACGACAGCTCCCCCGACGAGCCGCCGGCCAAGCGCCATTGCCCCTGGCCGGGGAATCTGAGTGACTTCGACAGCGACGACGACGACGACGACGAGGAAGATGAGGACAATGAAGGTCCTGCCGGCGGCCGCTGGAGCAGCGACGACGAGCCGGCCGGGAGCAGCGCCGACAGCGGCGATGACGGCGACGACGAGGGCAGCAATGGCCCGTAGATAGGGCCCTTAGCATAGGATCCGTAGAAGTAGACGGGGCAATGTACCCCCTTAGTACTCCCTTTTGAGGGCAATCAGCTCTACTATGTAAGAAATCTCTCCTATTAATGAAGAACTTTTCCCCAATTTGATTTGCCGATTTCTTCTGAGTTCAATTGAGCCGATTCCCTCTTCTACTGACCTTGCCGATTCGTTTCCTTTGCCAATGTGTGATGAGCCGATAGCACCGCATCGGTCCTTCAAAATTCGCCCTTCCCTTCTTCAACTGATGATTTTCTTTCCGGTAGATACTGTGGGATCTCCAGGAGAGCCCTTAAAATTCCCGCTACCGTTTTCAGCGATCCTTTTCAGCGAGCGCTCATCATATTGCGAAGAAGGTTGCGACGAAAGATCAGCCGATGGTGCCCCAATCGGCTCCTCCATAGAACATCTACCAGGCCTGTCGCCCCCCGAGTCTTTAGCCAAGGCAAAAACAGAAACGAGGACGCGCAAATTAGCGGAATGAGCCTAGGCTTGATCATGCAGAGCCAGCCGATTTGCACATAAATCGGCTTCCCAGAGCAGAGAGCCTTCAAGGTGAGCTGCCCCCCGAGTTTCTTCAGTCCGCTCTTAGCGCCCTGCTGGTCAGATCGGCTCCTTTCCTTTGGCGGATCTAATGCGATCCATCCTTGACCTGATCATGCAGATTGACCCTCTGATCGTAACAGCTATTCCTCTTGAGTCGATGGCTGCGCATCGGCTACTTCTCAAATTCTGAAGTCGAAGGCCGATTTGTGTGTCGGCCCCCATATTTGATAGTACTATCTCATATCCTCATGTTTTATCCACCTAGGTGCCCCCCCGAGCCGATTCTGTCAAGAGAATTGATGGTATCGGCTCTTCAGGTAGTCCCTGTTGGGTCAAACGCTGATCCCAGGTAAAATAGATGGTGAGGATAATTTCGGCCGATTGCTGGAATCGGCCTCCACGTTGCTTGCTCGGTGAAGGTCTTGTAATGTCCCTTCATAAATTTTTGGAGGGCCGATCGCAAGGATCAGCCTCGCCACCTTTGCTTATTGACGTAGTCTTGCTACTCGTCCATGTCGGTGGATAAAACCAGCCCAATCTCTGACTTTATCACGTTGGAGCGCTTGCTGGTGTCCACCTCGGGTGCAACGTGTGATCGTGGAGGTCTACACTTCGCCGGACGAACGAGCACCATGTTTGTGCCAGCCGATGTTTCATCATCGGCTTTCCTTTGCTTGGGGCGCCACTCTTTTCTTTGCGGCAGTCCCTCTTCATCCAGGGTCCTCTGGACTTTCGCAGCCAGATCAGGTCGTGCCTTCCTCAGCGTATGCAAGTATAACCTTTCGGCTTCCTCCAGACCGCGCAATCGCTGAACCCTGCGCTTTTGTGAATGGCTGAGACCATCAGGGCACCACCTTGGGCGGTGGTACCTGTCTTCTTCGTCTTCCCCCTCGTCTTCCGAATCCTCGAGATCTTCCAACAGAGGGGTCTCAGCACGTCTGTTTTGTGGTGGGAGAGGCCCTAAGCGCTCGAACACAGACACGTTGGCTGCCTCCTTCTTCTTCTGGTTGCATTCTGGGCAGTTGCCGATCGTTGGTAATCGGCTCATTCCTGAATCCCAGCAGTGTCTGAAGAAGGGGCAGTCCCAATGTCTGCCCGTGTCGTCTTGCTCCCTTGCGTGGCGCTCCTGTCGCTCCTCATCGTGATTATGCCGACGATGCCTTCTGTCGTTTCTGGCCAGACGATCTCTTTCATCATCGTCGCCGTGTCGCCGGTGTTGGTCATACCGACTCACATACTTGTTGAGGAGGTGATCAGAGAGGGGTCGTTGATATCTTATGTTCTTCACTTCTCCCTCTGTGACGTAGCGCTTGCCATCTTGACGGAGCCGATCGCATGGAGCGGCCTCCTCTGTGTCTTTGCTATGAGAGCAGCTGCCCTCATCCCCGCCCTTCTCAGAGTGGTGTCCAAGCTCTACCATGTTGATGTTGGCTGAGAAATCTGGCTGGCACCCTCCGAGGTGAGTAAACTCCACCATGTTGACGGCGGGGAAGGGGTGTGTGTCGACCTTCATGGCGTACTGGTTAAAAATTAGTCGCCCATTTTCTATCGCCATTTGGATCTGCTGACGCCACACCCTGCAGTCGTTAGTGGTGTGGGTGAACGTGTTATGCCACTTGCAGTATGGCTTTCCGTTCAGCTCTTGCACTGTAGGGACCTTGTGGCCTTCGGGTATCTTTATGTGCTTCTCCGCGAGTAAGAGATCGAAAATCTGCTCGGTTTTCGTCACGTCGAAGTCGAACCCTCTTGGAGGCCCTGGTGGCTTCACCCATTTGCAGGTTACTGGTCCTGCAGCTCGAGTCCACTCAGCCACCGCGACCTCTTGTTCTCCCGTAGCACCTTCATCTTCGCCTGCGTCAACCATGGTCACCACGCGCTTGAATTTGTCCTGGTAGACATCTGGGTTGTCGGGGGGAAGACCCCGGGTAGGGCAATGGACGCGGAGCGGCCGGCTTGAGGTCGGCCGGCTGCGGCAAAGGCCGGCTGAGGAGCAGCCGGCTGGAGCCGTGGCCGGCTGCCTCGGGAGCCGGCTGGCTCTAAGTCCTAGTCGGCCTGGCTGCGGCCTTCGACGCTGTAGCTGGGCCGGCTTCTACAAGCCATATCCGACTGGGGTTTGTACCTCAGACCGACTCGAGGCTGGCGAGCCTTGCACAGGAAGGAACTGGGTAGGTGAGCCGGGTTCAAAGGTCCACGCTGACCTCATCTCCCGTAAAGTACGGGGCACTGTAGAGCAGCAGTGCCACGCGCCAGACAGGCCATCATGGCGTACGTCGAGCCGTACGCGCTACAGAGCATGATGACGACAACGACAGCACCTCCACGCCGCTGACCTGGGCAGGCGGATGGGACGTGCCACTACGCTCAACGGCTCCCTGGCGTCAGCACCTCGGGAAGGGACGGGAGCCGAAGCCGGCCCATGCTGGCCACTAGACTCTAGGGACTTATGTGTAAAGTGCCGGTGCCTATATAAGCCGGGCTACCCCCTCGTGCGGGGGACGATCGATCAGTTGCCATTCACTAGTCTTAGAGCTGCCCTGAGAGAGAGAGACCTTCGTCCACCTCAGAGCAGCCGGATACAGCTCAAGGAGCACCATTGTATTGTGTTACACATCATATACACTCATAGCAGGAGTAGAGGTGTTACCTCCATCGGAGGGCCTCGAACCTGGGTACGTCGCCGTGTCGCTCGTGCCCATACCCGCATCCGGATACCACCGTGAGACCATTAGGAACCACCTCGATTAGCCACCCTATGGCATATGTCATGACGATACCACGACATTTGGCGCCCACCGTGGGGCCTTCAGCGTCCGCGGCCGGTGTCTCCATCCGGACGGGCCTCACCATCACCACCGGCGAGAGGGTCGCTTCAGGCTTGGTCTGGAGATTCGGCTCCCTCGACTGCGTCAGCGACAACGCTGGCTGCTTCGCCGACCGGCCATTCCCTGCCGGCGGCAACATCATCAGCTTCGGCGGCTTCGACGTCTACGTCGCCACCGTCGCACCACCGCGCTACCCGCGCGAGATCGTGCGCTGCGCAAGCCCTCCCCCTGGAGCCGGCGCCAGCCTCACCACCACCGGCCCCTGCATCATGCAGGAGGTCATGGCCACCGGCGACGACGCCGCCGACAAGACCACGCGCATCCGCGGTCCCGCGTTGGAGCGCAACAAGGACGCCGGCGCATCCGCCTCAGGCGCAAAGGCGCCGCCACCACCATCCCGGCTGGACGAAGTTCGGGCCAAGCTGAGCACTCCGCTCACGCCTGGTGCCGACCCCACCACCATCGAGAAGGACCTGGAGGAGCACCGCCAGCTCCTCCTCAAGCAAACGGAAGAGCTGGCTGCTGCAAAGCGCCAGTGGGAGATCTCCCAGCGCGAGTTCAACCGCGCCCACGGCCTCACGCCAGCCGGCGACAACCCAAGCCGAGCCGGCCAGATCCGCCGCAGAGGAGGCGGCCTGGGCGCAGAGATCGCCCGGGACGGCGCTGCATCGCCGGCTCCGTCTACGGAGCTACCCATCTACAACACCCCCGACAAGAACATGCTCGCGGCTGAAGCTGCCGCGGAAGAGCTGCACCGCCTCGAGGGCGCAGAGTTACGCCGCCAAACTGAGCGGGTGACTGAGCTGCTGAAGGCGGCCAACCGGCTGACCAAGGACCCCAGGTACGCCCATGCCCCCAGAGCTTCTCACGCTCATGGCGCTGCAGGCAAGGACCGAGACGGTCCGAGGGACACGGCCGAGTCCACCTCCCCCGCACCAAGCCGGCGAGCCGACAGCCGGAACACCCACGCAAGTTCCAGCCGCCCAAGCCGGCCGCCCAGCGGCAACAGCGGTCGCAGCCGGCCACCATCAAGCCGGCACGACGACGAAGAGTACGAGTACGAGAGGCCATCCACCATCAAGCACCGCGCGGCTCCAGAGGCCAGTGGCCCGCGCCAGCCGGCCCGCTCCCGGCTGGGCCCGCGCGTCGAGCCGGCAGACGCCAGAGATCGCCTCGACCGGCTGGTCGAATCCCGCATCGCGGAGGAAGAAGGGCCAGCCGGCCCCAAGTGCTTCGGGCCGCGGATCCTCAACGAGCCCATGAGAGCCGGCTTCCAGCTCCCCCGCGACACACCCAAGTACGACGGCACGACCAAGCCGGAGGACTGGCTGCAGGACTACTCCACCGCAGTCGGCATCGCCCAGGGCAACAAGCGCTGGGCCGTGCGCTACTCCCCCCTCATGCTGCTCGGCTCCGCCCGCACCTGGCTCAACAACCTGCCAGCCGGCAGCATCAACGGCTGGCTCGACTTCGAGGACGCCTTCATCAGCAACTTCACCGGCACCTACCGCCGGCCGGGTCGCCCCCAACAGCTTGAGATGTGCAAGCAGGGCGCAGACGAGACGGACCGTGCGTACCTGACGCGCTGGTGCGAGATGCGCAACTCCTGCGAGGGCGTGCACGAGATCCAGGCAGTCGGCTTCTTCATGGCCGGCTGCCGGCCCAACACCATGCTGTGGCACAAGCTGCACCGCAGCGACCCCAAGACGATGGCTGCCTTGATGGCCATCGCAGACAAGTACGCGCTGGCTGATGGAACCAGCAGCACGCCGGCTGAGATTTCGCCGGCTCCATCCAGGCGGGACAACAACAAGCCGGCTGAGCACAAGCCGGCCGAGGGCGGCCACCATGGCAGCCGGCGGGACAATTACCGCGGCAAGAGGCACAGCGACCAGCCGGACCGCCGGTACGGCTCCGCCCACGTGGCGGCAGTGTCAGACCACGCGGCTGGCGCAAGCCGGCGCCAGAAGCAGACGGACCGGCCCTGGAAGCCGAAGTACACCTTCGAGCAGATGCTCGACTCGCCGTGCAAGTACCACAGCGGCAAGAACCCTTCCAACCACTCCACCCGCGACTGCCACTTCATGAAGCGGCTGACGAGCGGCGAGCCCCTTCCGCCTCCACCCCCACCACCACCAGCCGGCGGGCCGGGTGGCCAAGCCGGCGCAGAAGCCAACAACCTCGAGCACCACGAGGCTAACCAAGTGCACCATGGCGGCCGGTACCTGGCTGAGGATGCCACCTACATCATCTTCACCTCCGAGCCCGAGGACAAAACGAGCCAGCAGCGCCGTTCCCTCGAAGTCAACGCGGTCATGCCGCCGGTCCCCCAGTACCTACACTGGTCAGAGCAGGCCATCACTTTTGATCGCCGCGACACACCGGCTGTCCTACCAAAGCCGGGCAGCTACGCCATGGTCCTCGACCCCACCATCGGCACAACCCGGCGCAGCGTGCGCTTCTCGCGCGTCCTCATGGATGGGGGCAGCAGCATCAACATCCTCTACCGCGACACCGCCCGCAAGTTGGGCATCCAGGAGGCCGAGTTGCGCCCCACCCCCACCGTCTTCCATGGCATCGTGCCAGGCCATTGCTGCCAGCCGATCGGCCGGATCACCCTGGAGGTCATGTTCGGCAAGCCGGACAACTTCCGCACGGAGAACATCGAGTTCGAGGTGGTGGACCTCGTGAGTCCCTACCACGCGCTCCTGGGCAGGCCTGCCCTGACCAAGTTCATGGCGGTGCCCCATTATGGGTACCTGAAGATGAAGATGCCTGGCCCTAAGGGGGTCATCACCGTAGCCGGCGACTATCGCCGCTCCATGGACTGCGCCACGCAGAGCTCCAAGATGGCCCAGACGCTGGTCATCGCCACCGAGAAGCAGCTCATCCACGACGCCGTTGCCTTGGCTAAGGCCGCGCAGGCGGACATGCCGGCTGTGGGCAACCCGGCTGGGACGACTCATTTCCAGCCGGCCGACAACACCAAGAAGATCCTGCTCGACCCGGCCCAGCCGGACAAGTACGTCACCATCGGTGCCGGCTTGAGCAGCAAATAGGAAAGCGAGCTCACCAGCTTCCTCCGTGAGAATCGGGACATCTTCGCATGGTCTCCAAGGGACATGCCGGGTGTACCGAGGGAGTTGGCTGAGCACCACCTCCACGTCAGGCCTGAAGCCAAGCCGGTGAAGCAGCCTCTCAGGCGCTTCGCCGAAGAACGAAGGAAGGCCATCGGTGAAGAAATTGCCCGGCTCCTAGCTGCCGGCTTCATCATGGAAGTACTGCACCCGGACTGGTTGGCGAACCCGGTCCTGGTTTTGAAGAAGAACGGCTCCTGGCGCATGTGTATCGACTACACCAGCCTCAACAAGGCGTGCCCGAAGGACCCCTTCCCCCTGCCGCGCATAGATCAAGTCATAGACTCGACTGCCGGCTGTGAACTGTTGTCTTTTCTAGATGCCTATTCAGGCTACCACCAGATTCCTTTGAATCCGGCTGATCAAATAAAGACTTCGTTCATTACCCCGTATGGGGCTTACTGCTACACGACTATGCCATTCGGCTTGAAAAATGCAGGCGCCACCTACCAAAGGTGCATGCAAAAGTGTTTGCAGGATCAAATCGGCAGAAATGTTCACGCATACGTGGATGATGTCGTTGTAAAAACCAAGGAGATGCCTACCCTCCTTGATGACTTGAGAGAAACCTTCACCAATCTGCGAAGATTCCGGATGAAGCTCAACCCGGCCAAGTGCACGTTCGGCGTGCCAGCCGGCCAACTCCTGGGCTACCTCGTCTCTCAGCGAGGAATCGAAGCCAACCCGGAGAAGATCAGTGCCATTGAGAAGATGGAACTGCCGCAGTGCCTCAAGGACGTCCAGAAGTTCACCGGATGCCTGGCCTCCTTGAGCCGCTTCGTCAGCCGGCTGGGGGAGAAGGCACTGCCCCTGTATCAATTGATGAGGAAGTCGGACAAATTTGTCTGGTCACCGCAGGCGGATGAAGCCTTCCGTGACTTGAAGCGCGTGCTCTCAACCGCGCCAATCCTTGCAACGCCGGGTTCAATGGAGCCGATGCTGTTGTACATCGCAGCCACCAACCGAGTGGTTAGCGTCGTCCTGGTGGTGGAGCGCAAAGAAGCAACCAACAGGGAGCAGCTGGTTCAGCGCCCAGTCTACTATCTCAGTGAGGTGCTGTCCCAGTCGAAGCAGAACTACCCCCACTACCAGAAGGTCACCTACGGCGTGTACATGGCGGCCAAGAAGCTCAAGCACTACTTCCAAGAGCACCCCATCAGAGTGGTGGCCACAGCGCCCTTGGCGGAAATCATCGGCAGCAAGGATGCCAACGGCCGGGTTGCCAAGTGGGCCCTGGAGCTAGCCGCCCACACCATCCTCTACGAGCCACGCACAGCCATCAAGTCGCAGATCCTCGCGGACTTCTTCGTCGACTGGGCCGAGATGCAGTACCTGCCGCCTGTGCCTGACTCCACGCACTGGAAGCTGCACTTCGACGGCTCCAAGATGCGAAACGGCTTGGGAGCCGGCATCGTCGTCACTTCCCCCAAGGGAGATCGGCTGGACTATGTCCTGCAGATCCACTTCGCCGCATCCAACAATGTGGCGGAGTACGAAGCGCTCATTCATGGGCTGAAGCTGGCCAAGGAGATTGGCGTGCGTCGCATCCTTTGCTTCGGCGACTCCGACTTGGTTATACAGCAAGCATCGGGCGACTGGGACGCGAAGGACGCCAACATGGCCTCATACCGCTTCCACGTCCAGCAGCTATCCGGCTTCTTCGATGGCTGTGAATTCCACCATGTGCCACGAGCAAACAATGAGGCGGCAGATGCCCTATCCAAGATTGGCTCGACCCGGCAAGCCATTCCGCCGGGCGTTGCCTTGGCGATTCTCAAGAAACCGTCCATCATACCGTCACCGGACTCGGATTCCATATTCGTGCCGGCTGACCCGGGGGCTTCTCAGCCGAACCCGGGGGCTTCATTGCCCAAGTCGGGGGCTCATCAGCCAAACCCGCCGGCTTCTCAGCCGAACCCGGGGGCTTATCGGTCCAACGCGGGGGCTTCTCAGCCAAACTCGGGGGCTTATCAGCCAAACCCGCCGGCTTCACAGCCGAACCCGGCGACCACGCAGTCGAAACCGGAAGCTCCGAAGATGGAGGCCTTGGTGGTTAGCGTGTTTGAAATAAAATGCGTACCATCATGGGCACAAGAATTCCTCTCCTACCTCACCGATGGTGTGCTGCCCAATGACAGGGTTCAAGCTAGGCAGATTGAGAGAAGGGCCAAGGCCTACACAATCATCAACCACGAGCTGTACAAACGCAGCGTAAGTGGGGTGTTCCAGCGGTGCGTCGAGCCGGCTGAAGGGATTGAACTCCTACGGGAAATCCACCAGGGAGAGTGCGGCCATCACGCCTCCTCCAGAGCCATAGTGGCCAAAGCCTTCCGGCACGGTTTTTACTGGCCGACTGCGCTCAGGGACGCAGAAGACCTGGTGAAGAAGTGCAACGGCTGCCAGCGCTTCGCAAAGCAAAGGCAAACGCCGGCTTCCGCCCTAAAAACCATCCCCATCACCTGGCCGTTTGCCGTATGGGGCTTGGATATGGTGGGCCCATTCAAAACAGCCCGAGGCGGCATGACACATCTCTTGGTGATGATTGATAAATTCACCAAGTGGATCGAAGCCAAGCCGATCAAGAAGCTGGATGGCTCCACAGCCGTCACATTCCTCAAGGAGATAATCGCGAGATACGGCTACCCGCATAGCATCATCACCGACAACGGCAGCAACTTCGCCGAAGGCATTTTCAAGCGCTACTGCGGGGAGATGGGGATCCGAATGGACCTATCGTCCGTAGCACACCCAGAGACCAACGGCCAAGTGGAGAAAGCAAACGGCTTGATCCTAGCCGGCATCCGACCTCGGCTGGTGGAGCCGCTTGAGCGTTCAGCCGGCTGCTGGATTGAAGAGCTGCCCAGCGTGCTGTGGAGCCTGCGCACAACACCCAACCGTTCAGTCGGCTTCACGCCCTTCTTCCTCGTATACGGGGCCGAAGCCGTCCTGCCGACTGACATCGAGCACGACGCGCCAAGGATCAAGCTATACACAGAAGCCGAAGCCAAAGAAGCTCGCGAAGATGGAGTCGACCTGGTTGAAGAGGTCCGGCTGATGGCTGAATCCAGATCCACCGTATACCAGCAGAGCCTCCGTCGCTATCACAGCCGGAAGGTTAAGTCCTTAGCATTCCGAGAAGGAGACCTAGTGCTCCGGCTGATCCAACGGACAGCCGGACAACATAAACTAGCATCCCCATGGGAGGGTCCCTTCATCGTGAGCAAGGCGGTAGGCAATGATTCCTACTATCTCATAGATGCCCAAGAGGCCAAAAAGAACAAGGCGAGCAAAACTGACGAGGAGACAAAACGTCCCTGGAATGTCAGGTTGCTTCGACCATTTTACACTTGAGAGGTGGAATGTATGTATCCCTTGTATCCCTTTTGTAAGCTATGAAAAAGCATGCGCCAAGAGCGCCGTTTCCGACAAGTTTTTCGCGCACTCTATTTCGTTCCGCCAATTGGCTTGAACCCTTTCATGCGACGGCTTAGTAACGTGATCTGATTTCCGACAGCCGGCTTCCGACCAGCTACAGACCGCAACCCGGCTGTCCGGCTGGCGGGAGTAAGGCCTAGGGAGCTGGCACGCGAAAAACGGCTAAGGAAAGAGTAAAAGCGAGTTGACTTGCAACCTTTCATAAAAGTGTCGGACTGCCGAAATCGACTCGTTCGACTGAAATACTATCGGCCTCACCCAGCGGCACGCTCTTGATCCGGCGACGGACCGCAAGTCGGACGTGCGACCGGCAAGGGCACAGCCAAAGAGTGGGGCGGATGGGAAAAAGCGAACAAGTCGGAAGAAAGCAAGCCGGCACACAAATGATTAACAAACACATTAAAGTGCGTCATAATAAAAAGGAGATAATATCGTCTTTACATAAGCACCCGGCATTCCGGGGATTTAACAAATTGTCTTGGCAAAAGCAAAGTTGCATAAACAGGAAAGTCTAAACACCGGCTGGAGCAGGACCAGTCGGGTCAACAGCAGGCGGCGGAGAGTCCACCTCGGCTCCTTCGTCTTCAAGCTCCTCCTCCTCATCAGAGTGAGGGTTTGGATCCGCAACGAAAAGGCGCTTGTCGACGAAGTCGGCGATGGCGCTGGCTCGGGCAAGACGGGCGGCCTTCTGATCGGCTGAGAGCTCCTCCTCCACGCCGGCTCGCCGATACTCGAGCTGCCCCAAGTCCACCTCGTTGTACCAGGAGAGGACGAAGGACAGCGCCATGTCGGCGCCGGCACGCGTGGCAGACCCCTTCCAGTCGATGAAGCGGTCCGGCGCCTGCTCGATCAGGGAAGTGAGGCTGGAAATGTCTTGCGGCGCCTCCTTGTCGGGCCACAGCATCGGAACCAGCTCCTCAGCCGCCTTCCGGAGCTCCCAGCCAAACTTAGTGATGGGCTCGACGCGGGCAGCCAGGGACGACAGGTGGTCCTCCATGGTGAAGGTCGCCGAGCTGCCCTCGCCAGTCGCCCGCCCCCTGGCCTGCACAACGGCATCCAAGGCCATGTCCTGCGTTTCCGGGAAGGCCGCTGCAAGAAGGAAGCATGTCAGAAGTCGTAAAAGCCGAAATAAGCTGAAAAATGCAAAATTTCGAAGTCCTAAAGTAAGACTGGCGGCAGCCGGCACGAGCCGACTGCCCCCAGCCCGAAGATGGAGATTCCGAAGCTCTAAAGTAAGACTGGCGGCAGCCGGCACGAGCCGACTGCCCCCAGCCCGAAGATGGAGATTTCGAAGCTAAAAGAAAAAGACTGGCGGCAGCCGGCACGAGCCGACTGCCCCCAGCCCGAAGATGGAGATTCCGAAAGACAAGTTTCTGCAGCCGGCTACCAGCGGAAGCTGGCAGCCGCCAGCCGAAAGCCGGCAAAGGGGAAGTAAACATAAACTCACCCGAAAAACCGGTATCGATGGCGCCGATAAGGTCCGTCCAATGCTTGGCAGTAGCCGTCAGCTCCCTGGACTTGTCGGTGACTTCCTGCTGAAGCGCAAGCCGCTGCTTCTCCACCTCGTCCAGCCGCCGGCTCAGATCATCCACCTTCTCCTTCTCTGCCGCCCTAAGGGAGGTGAGCTCGGCGAGATGGTTCTTCTCCAGCGCGCGCAGCCGCCTCAACTCCCCATCAGCCACCCTGAGCTTGGCGGCGGCAGCACGGCCCGCCTCCTCGCTCTCGGCGCACTGAGCGCGAGCAACCCGAAGGTCCTCCTCCAGCTGCGGGACCCTGGCGGCCGCAAACTGCGAGGCAGCCGAAAGAAGTGCTCAACAATATAGACAAAAGAGAGAAAACGGAGCCAAAAGAAACAGAGAGCTTACCCTCATGGCTTCCGCTCACGAGCCAAGGTGGCCCGCTCAAGCTTGGCCTTATGGTAGCTGGTCACCACCTTGTTGTACAAGACGGTGCGTCGCTCTTCGACCTCCTGAAAAAGAAAGCCGTTTAGGCGAAACCTGGGTCGGCTCCGAGCAGCCGGCCCATGCCTCGGAGGGCTACCAGGATAACAATAAGATTACAGAAAGTCAGATGGGAAGCCACCTACCTTGTCAGCATCTTCCAGCGTCTTTAGCTGGGCCAGAGCCTCGGTAGCCTTGCTCTTAAGGCTGGCGCGGTAGCCGGAGTAAAGCATCTTCAGGGGCGCCGTGCCAGGCTGCCCCTCCCGGCTGATGATCTCGCAGACGTCCGCCTGGTTCCAGGCCTGCTCCATGGTGCCAGCCGAGCCGAAGCTGGAGTCCGAGGCGGACGGCACGCTTACCAGCCGGGCACCCTTGGCCACATGCAGGCCAGTAGGCGACACCGCCGGGCCCTTCGCCTTCACCAACGCCCGGGAGTCGGCGTCCCTGGCGCGCGCTGGCTCCTCCTGCTGAGGCTCCGCCCTCGGCGGCTCCGAAGCCGGAGGCGGCGCGGCTGGCCCGGTGGGAACCACCTCCGGCCCTTCAGGCGGCGCAGCTCCGCCGGCTCCAGTTCCTGCCGCCGGTGGCACATCGCGGCCGGCTCCAGCAGCCGGCCCCAGCAGCGGCGCGCGATGCGGAAACAAGTCGCCTAGGGTAGGCCCTTGGGCCGACTCGCCCTGAGCGCCCCGCCGTGGCGCTGAAGGAGGCGCAGCCGAAGAGGACGCTCCCGCGGGAGGCGGCGAAGCTGCAGGCGGCGTAACCACGGGCGGCACAACGACAACGGGCGGCGTGCGCGCACGTGTCGAAGGCGGCGGCGTCGGCTCCCTCTGCCGGCGGAACGGCGGCGCAACGCGCGCAGCCGGCCCAGAGCTGCCGCCTTGGGCGAACTTGATGGCGGCCCTAGTCAAGCAAACAAAAGAAGATAAATGCAAAGTAAGGAAAGAAAAAGAATCAAACAACGAAGAAAACAGAAAGGGGCTTACCCGGCCACCTCTGGGACCTTCTTGGGCTCCTGCTGGCGCTGCCTCTTGGCCTTGCCCTCCAGCCTGGCCGTGTTCCCGCCGGCGGCCCGCTTCTTCTTCGGCGCGGAAGTCGCCGAGGCGGCAGGCGGCCTCGTGCGCAGAGGCACCGCCCGGATCGGTCCTGGCCCCGTGGTAGACGTGGCCGGCTCCGCCTCCTCCTCCTCCTGCTGCTCCGGCGAAGGCGGCGGGTTATGCTCCCCTTGGCCGCCCTGGTCGGGCACCACCGGCAGGTCGTCATCGCCGGCTTGGTCGCCGGCTTGGTCGCCGACTTGGTCAGCCGGATCCACGAGATCCGCCGTCCAGATCTTGTGCGCCAAGTCGCCGTCCTCGAGTGCGGGGGAAGATCTAAAGGAAAAGAACAAATGAGTAACAAGTGGCCCACGCAGCCGCAAGTCGAAAAACACAAGCTAAAAGTACAACTTACCCGCTCAGGAGGCGCGGCTCGGTCGTAAGGCGGCAGCCCCCACGCCCAGTCTTCCGGCAGGTTGGCCTTGGTGACGTTGTTCACCCGGTGGGCGACTTGGGCCTTGGTGAGCGCCACCCTCGACGTCCGGGTCGGATCCAGCCGGCCGGACATAAGCCCGATCTTGTGGGCACGAGCCTGGAGCGGTATCACCCGGCGCTCCATGTAGGTGCAGAGGAGGTCCTCGGCGCTCAGCCGGCCCCCTTGAACGCACTCCCCCAGGAAATCCCAGAGGAGGTTGACCTCCGCGTCCGGATCCGCCGACTTGGGGTTGTGGCCCCAGTTGAGCCGGGTGGTCGGAGGAGCCGGATCGTACTCCGGCAGGTTGATCCGGTCGAAAGCTGGGTTGGCGTTCTTCACGTAGAAGAACGTCATCTGCCAGTTCTTCACCGAATCGACAGTCGGTATCTTCGGGAAGAGCGAGCCGGCGCGGGGATAGATGGAG
>JAUUTY010000037.1:0-215108 GCA_030979885.1 Lolium multiflorum | reverse complement strand
CACACAGTTTACAAGTGTTTGCTTCTAAGATAGAAAGAAATTTGGGTAAGCTGACTCAACATAAAGTAAAAAAATGGCCCTTCGCAGAGAGGGAAGCATGGATTACAATTTTTGTGCTAGATCTTTTGGTTTGAAAACATAGAAACAATTTTGTCAACGGTAGTAATAGTTCATATGTGCTATGCATAGTACTTCCTACAAGTTGCATGTCTCATGCATAGAGTACTAATAGGCTCGCACCTTGTCCTAATCAGCTCGGAAAACACGGATTATCATCACATGACATATGCTTCAACCAAGTGTCACAAGGGGTACCTCTATACTTTGTACAATGGTCTAGGAAAAGCACGCATTGGACTCGCTTTGATTATTCTCAACTTAGACATCCATGCCGGGACAACAGACCACAGATAATGGACTCCTCTTCCAAATAGGCTTAACACACCCTCAGGCAGAGGGTTTATTATAAGTCGGGGGAGCTTGGCGGAAAGCTGACTCCACCGCCTGGAGAGGATGCTGGTTTTTGCGGCGTCCGAGACATGGAGTCGGTCAAGAATGTTGAGCAGAATGTCATTGGGCAAGGTGCTGATTCTATCATCTCCGCAGTCTTCCTGCATTTGGCATGGAAACAAATCAGGGTTGATTTCAATCTAGTCATGGATACGCACCTTTGACATTCGCTTGATGCAATTTTGATAGAAGCTTGAAGTATTTTTCCACACATATATTGCAATTATGAAAGAAGCAATTTAGATGCAGAAGCAATTATTATGTAGTCCAGAAGATACAAACTTGAAGTAACTAGGAGTGGACCTAGGGGAAACGAAAGGACAATGAACTCACCTCCATAGCTCCCGTAAAGAAATTCAATGTAGTACAAGAGTTACAATTCTCATAAGCACAAAGATGTACAATTTAGATGTAGTACAATAGGTACAGACTTTTTCTCGTAAAGCAACACAAACATTGTAGTTATGAAAGAAGCAATTTCGATGCAGTACAAGATGTAGAGAACTGATGATATTTATTTCCCAATACAAAAATACAATAGAGAAAGAATCGCAATTTCAATGTCGTCCAAACTTGATTTTTGTTCCCGTAAACAGGTTTAAGGAAGCAACTATAATTAGAGGAAAAGAAAGCATCCAGTCTAGAGGAAAAGAAAGGAACTCACCGCCATGGCCCCCGCGTTGATTTTCCGAGGCTTAAATCTGGCACTTGATGGCTCTTGAGTTGCTAGTCTCGTCTGAAAGCTGATATATCGAACGAATCGGTGGTCTGGTCCTGGAGTTGGCGCAAACTCGGAGATTTATAGCGGGTTGGTTCGGGACAAGTCGGAGACTGAAATCGAGATGGATTTGAACTCCTTCAAAAATCTAAACCCGCCCAGCCCCAGATGAGCCCCAAAGGGCCCGGATCTGGGCAGAGAGAGCACCCTACGCGCCACCTCGCCGCCAAGGGCTTGACTAGAGAGTACCGACTATCGACAGAACCCCACCCGTGCCATCCTTCTCCTGATCTTATCCTGATTATCAACGTGGTTGATTTCATCACTGACAGTAACATGTATGCTTGGTGGTTTTTGAGTTGAAGTAAACTGCAACTGAATATATAGCTCATCTTTATTATTTGTTTTCCTAAAAAAAAGTAGTAATATCCTAGACCACTATAATGGCTGTGTATTTTGTTAAAAGACAGAAGTGTTAGAGCATCTCCAACACACGATGTAAAAGGGGCGCGCGGCAAAAAAACCGCTGGCTCAGCGCACGCGGGCGGCCGCGCGAACCCCAGCGGACGCGGGAAAAAGACGCGCGCGTTATAAAGGCGAAGCGACGCGCGCACACCAACCGCTGAAGTTTTCGCGTGTCCGCGCCTCCGTCTCTCTCTCCCTCTCTCTACCGCGTGTCTACCTCCCGCGCCGATGCTCCGCCTCCGCCGGCAAGATGCCTCCGCGCCGCCGCTCCGCCTCCGGCTACCGCGGCGTCCGCGCGTGGCCGCTTCGACGCGGAGATCCGCTCCGGCGAGGAGCGGATCCGACTCGGAACCTTCGACACCGCGCATGAGGCGGCGCGGGCCTACGACGCCGTCGCCTGGCGCCTCGGCCGGCCCCACCGCCAAATGAACTTCAACGAAGTTTGGACACGCGAGCAGGCGGAGATGCTCGTGCCGCCATCGCCGGCCGTCACGACCGAGCAGCGGCGCCGCGCCCGAGTAGCGCCTGCGCATGGCGGAGCAGGACGAGCGCCTGCGCCTCGAGTGGGCGCACGCGTTCCCGGAGGATGTCGCACTAGTAGGAAAAGCCTTATAGGCGGATCTTATTTCTGTGGCGCACCACAAAAAATGCGCCACAGAAATTGTTTCTGTGGCGCACCAGACCCGGTGCGCCACAAAAATAGCTTATTTTTGTGGCGCACCACAAGCTAATGCGCCACAGAAATAAGGTTGGGACCACACCCAATCATTGGTTTCGCTATTTTTGTGGCGCACGGTACCATGTGCGCCACAGAAATCAAATGTGGCGCATAGGACCAGTGCGCCACAAAATTAAGTCATTCTATGGCGCCGTGGGATGGTGCGCCACAGAAACTACACATTTCTGTGGCGCACATTAGTTCCATGCGCCACAGAGTTTTTTAGCTCCCCACGCTCCCCCTGTGGATCGCCTTTTTGACCTCTGTAAAAAATAAAAGAAATAGATAGAAATTTCAAAAAATAAATTCCATCAAGATTTCCATATATTATGTCATCTAGCACCACTAAAATTTAACAAACATGAATTTTGACTTTTTTGCAAAATTGCGTGGAAAAATCATCAAACTGGATTTCTGGTTGCATACCAACTCGAAAAAAGACGCATAATATATCAAAATGTTCCCACGAAAATTCTACATCCGATGGCGGTGGTGATGGCGGTGTAGATGGTGGAGATGATGATGATGATGATGGACATGATGTCCAGCTCGATGACGATGGCGATGGCGTCGATTTCCCCCTCCGGAAGGAATTTCCCCGGCCTGCCGGAGAGCTCTTTTCTCTCTGGTGTTCTCCGCCCCGCAGAGGCGGCTGTAACTCTTCGTGAGGTCCTCCCTCTGGCTTAGGTTTGTGAACTACATCAAAACAAGTTGTATTAAATTGATAAATTAAACAGTATTTATCACAATCTTAGTGCAATATGTCACTAAATTGATAAATTATATCCACTAAGTCAGAGAATTTATCTCACTAAATTCTTGTAGAAAATGAGCTTGCTTGCAGATAAATTATATCACTAAATTCTTGTAGAAAATGAGCTTGCTTGCAGATAAATTATATGCTACATGATATGGTACAGTAGGCAAGATATGCTACAGTGGTTTATATGATATGCTACAGTACATGTATAGTTGGTTTATTAGCAACTCTGAAAAGCACAAATGATCATTTTTGGTATATTATTGCAAGCAGTAAATGTGTATAGCAGTAGTAGTCTTATGCTTGTATTTTGGATGCTTACTGGCATTATTTTTTCCTCTGTGATGAACTCTGAAAAGCACAAATAAGTTTGTTGCTTCATTTAGTAGTCCAAGCTGTCAGACTAGTTGGGCCAAAACAAAGCCTGGTTGTTGGGAAATTTAGCATTGATAACACTTCCATGCCCTGGTTGTTGCTTCATTTATGTATTTTGTACATGTATAATGCTTGGCTGTTGCTGTTGCTTGGCTGCAGCCAAGCAAGTCATTTCCCCTCTGCAAGCAAAGTGACTTTGGCTGTACACACAATTTTAGTACTACATTGTAATGGATGCATAGTTACTGGCTATATATGTTGGATACCAGAGAACCATTGCTACCAGAGAATTATTGCTTAATTGTTCCTTAATTGTAATGGCTACCAGAGTTACTGGCTATTGTTGCTGTCAAATGAATTAATGCATACAGTACACACATTCTTTTTCTTGGGTGCATTATATTGGTTTAGTGTCACTGAAGTGCTGGAAATTTCCATCCATATGCATATATACTTCTTGTAGCAAGAGTGTGGTCACTGGCTAAGAACCAATGAACCATCTATGCATAGTCAGAGAACTGAATTGTTTGAATACAGATGGAATCCTTGAAGCAGGTAGTAGCTAGGAATCCTTGAACCATTGTTGTTTAGTGTCAAGTGCATATTGGTTGTTCAGTGTCACTCCTATCTAGTTTAGTGTTCTTGAAGCAGGTAGTAGCTAGGAATCCTTGTTGTTTTTGCAATATTGGCAGTATAAGTGGCAGTAGCTAGGTAAATACTTTGGTTTAAATTTTAGTGGCAGTAGGTTCAGTGGAAGTAGCTAGGTTAGTTGATATACTTGCTGGTATTCATTTATGAGCATAAATCTGTTGGTCAGGGAAGTCATGTAAACAACTTTAATTCATTGTAAATAATTTTTGAATGAATGTGATCATAATTTAATGCAGAACTGTCTTCTTCTTGATCTTGCTGTTGAGAAATTATTTCCAGGGTTTATACATTAGCAATATGGAGCAGAAGGATTTTTGTTGGCTGTTGTTGGCTGTTGTTGCTGGTTGTTGTTGCTGGCTGTTGTTGCTGGCTGCTGTTGTTGGCTGCTGTTGTTCTTGCTGGCTGTTGTTGCTAGCATAAATTTTTGAATGAATGTGATCATAATTTTTGCTGGCTGTTGTTGCTGGCTGCTGTTGTTGCTTGCTGCTGCTAGCAGCTGTTGTTGCTGGCAGTTGTTGATGCTTGCTGCTGCTAGCAGCTGTTGGTATAATACTGGAGCATATGATGTGTGTATGATGTTGTTGTGCTAGCTGCTGGCATTTTATTATGTGAATTGTTGCAGGGACTTCAAATGAGCTGCCCATTTCTCCCGAAACGTTGATTCACTTCCGTTTCGGTTGAGAAAATAGGGCTCCTATGTTAAAAATTAGCAAAGGTCATGCCGAATTTTCCGGTCGACAATTGTACTAATAGATTTCATCCTCTTCTTTATAGAAATTGCAAATATGTCGACCGACGACACGTGGTCGGCCTTCTAAAACCGCCATGACCCCGAAGGAAGCCGAGCGGCGAACGTCGAGTTCTGAATTCGGCCCCTCCAGCGACAAGAGGAGGAGGAGGTGGACTTGGCGGCGGAGGAAGTCGGAGCTGACCGTCAGATGACTGAAGCTGGGGAGGAGGAGGAGTATGAACCCACCACCGACGGCGCCGCCACACGGGGAGTGACGGCGTCGAACGGGGACGGCAACGGTAGCCAGACTAAGAAGAAGAAGCCGCGGAAGGATCGGAAGCGACGGTGCTCGCCAACACCACCAGCGAGATCACATTGGTCTCCGAAAGTGGGCAACCACAGGAGCCGGAGGCTGTTGCCGCTTGGTACGGCATGCAACTCGGGTGCATTGTCGGGAAAGCATGTCGATCAACACGGTGAAAATCCGAGGTGAAGGCAATGAGCATTTGGTCGAGCTCTGCCTTCGGAAGCTTCACCGACGGTACACGTTCCCGGCGCCATACAATAACTTGGAAAGATCCAACCGGTGAATAAATTGGCCATCACGAAGATGAGCAACGCCCTGAGCAGCTGGAAAAGCCGGGTGAAGGCCAAGATCGACAAAGGTGAAAGCTTTGAGAGTATTAAGAAGGGTGAGCCGATGCTCGATGAAGCAGAGTTCCAGATATTCAAGGAGCGGCTGGATAGCGAGGATGCGAAAGCATGGACGGAGTGGGGTAGACAAATGCATGAGCTCAACTTAGGAGCACATCACCTTGGAAGCGGCGGTTATAGAGGAAAGATTCCCATTAGGGAAAAGGAGGACGAAGAACTTGCACGTGCTGGGAAACCGAACCCATGGTTGAAAATTACGGACCTGCAGGTGAGGTACTTTGTCCGGGCCCGCTACACTCTGGACAGGAATACAATGGAATTCGTTACCGAGCATGACGACGTGAGGAAGTTCGAGGAAAAGCTGGTAAGGGAATTTACTCGCGCGGTCCATTGCTGCACATATTACATATATGACGTGAATGCAATGCCCTAAATGTGTTCACCCTATCCTTGTCTGCAGAACGAGCAGTTGGCGAAGGCCGATCTCCCCGAGGCCGAATCGTCGTCCCAGGGCTCGACGGAGCCGTGGGACACGCCTTTCAACAGGGCGTTGAATATCATCAAGGAGAGGCCAGTATCCAAGCCGCCGACGTCGGCTGGACGTGTCTGCGGCTTTGGTACAAGCATGAAGTTTCGCGAGTACTACAAAGAGGAAAACAGCAAGAAGAGAAGGAGGAGCGCGATGTCAGAAGAGGATAAAGCCGAGGTGGAAGAGCTGAGGAAGAAGGTCTCCATGCTCGAGGAAAAACAGGCAAACTCGATGGACAAAGATTAGGTGGACAAGCTTTTCGAGAAGAAGCTCCGCGATTTCCTGCCCCCTCAGGTCATCGAGGGGATAGCTGCGTGGAATGCGGCCGGTCAGGTGGGGTCGATAAAAGTGCCTAGCGCCGGGGCCAGCAACTCGATCTTCAACGCGTCGCCATCTCCGGATATGGTTACCCCGCCGCCCACCATCGCCGCGGGGCAGCCGATGGAGTTGGATGAACCGGTGCCCCCGCTGATCCTGCCGAGGCTACCAAGGCGCAGCCGGCGGCGGTGGTGCTTCATAATGCACCCGAGCCCCCGAAGATTGATAGGCCGGCCGCCACTGTCTCCACATTAGCACAGCTCAACGCCATCACCAAGGTACTTAACTAATTAGTTATTCCATGCCATCTCCTTCATGCGTTTTGATACCCGGCTATCTAATTAATGATGCCCAACATTACTCAGGACACTCCTTGCGTGCTCCTTCACTGCGCGCCCGGCGGCGAGTTGAAGGATGTTGCCACGGGAATGATCATACAACCGAAGAGCACCACGTTGCACACCGTGGCTATGGACGCCAACGTCTGAAGGTCACTTTGGGTCGGGTGTTGCCGGGGTGCGAAGACATGGACCCCCCAATACAGCCCGAGGGAGCCGACGAGCACCTGGCGCTTGAGAACTGCCATGGCTATACCATGGTATGGCCAAAGAGATCCGTCTTGGGGTCGCTCCACCGGCGCCTCCTCGATCATCCGGCAGCCGATCGTCCGGCCGCCTGCTCGGAGGGCAGCTCCTCCCGTCGTCACCGCCACAACAAGCCGCCACAAGCTGCTGGGAGAGTCTCTGCCTCAGCCGCCACCGGCGGAGCCTAAAGGCAAGGCCGCTGCACCGCTATCGCCCATCCCATCACCCAATGAAGATGACATCGATGATGATGGGCCGGTGACGTCGATGCCTACCTCAACACCGGCGCCGACATAGATGATTTGTACATGGCGGGCGCGGATGAAGAAGCGCTCGCGACGAACCAGCTGGCCCACCCAAGGCAACCAAACAGCGCCTGGTGTTCCGCGGCTTCTCTCAAGAGACGCCTCGGCAGCCGATACACAAGAGCCAACCGCCGCAAACATCTTCAGCCCCAATACGCTGATCAAGAAGGTCACGAGCAGTTTGAAGCGTCAGGGGCCGTTGCTCCGAAGAAGCCCCGTAAAAGACCTAGTAAGAACAAGGAGAAGTCTGCGAGCCAGCCACCTCCGACGATCCGTCATCGGGACTCCATGGTACCTCCCAGCAAGGATGGCTTGACCAGAATGCATGAAGCTGGCAAACCAATACTGGGTCCGGAGCTGCAACACCTTGCTTCCGGAGCTATGCTGCCTCTGCAGGACAGTATCCTGGTCCTAGAGAGTATCCTTCTTAAGGACAAAGATCCAAATTACCCGGTCTTCACGGTCAAGGTGCCAAGAGATGTGGGCATGCCCCCGCGGATATATTCTTTATAGCGTACGAGGACATCTTCAAGCTATTCCACGCGAGAAGGATGGACTATAACTTGGTCCGCCTATTCGCGCTCAATCTGGCGATGAAGATCAAGAGAGAGAGTACCCGGACGTCGCGATAGCGGATCCCTACTACATGCGTGAAAGCCAGTTGAACTTATCAGCGGTGCGGGTCCGGGCTTCGTTGTACCTACGGAAGTGCTTCTTGGACAACAAGAGGAAGGACAACATCCTCTTGGCTTACTTTCCCGAGTAAGTACACATCCGCTAGCCCTGTAATAAATTTCTTTTCCATTGCTCATTTCCAACCTCGATCTTGTTCCAAATTTGTGTTGCGCAGAGACACGCACTGCGTACTCATCTCCATTGCCCCGAAGTTTCTCTTGCCACCTATTTCGACTCGGGGAGTGCGAAAAAGAAGAACTACGCCAGAATAAGGGGTGTGCTAGATGATGCTCTCGAGGGCTACTTCAAAAAGGGAGGCGCCTTCAAAGAAAAGGCGGAATGTTTCAGGGATGATGGTAAACACAAGTTCAAGCACGTGTTCGAGTTCCCCTGTGTCAAACAGCCGGAAAACAGCACTCTGGACGCCTTCTATGTCATGCATCACCTTAAAGGGTTTGTCCGGGATAGCCAGAACTTGCGTTTACCATCTGCTCTCCGAGGATGGGCCGAAAAGTTGGCGCGGATCAACGATGATGACCTCGGAGAAGACTTCCAGGATACCAGGGTCAAGTTATCACATATCATCACTCAAGACGTCACCACAGGGGGAGGGCCCTTGCACCAGGGTAGAGCGTTATGCAAGAGGGACATCGAGCACCGCCTCAAAGCGCAGGGTGACACGAGGACGTGGATTACAAAAGATCTGTACAAGCCGTTCCCGGAGCCCTGCGAGCCTTGACTTAGTGTGTGATAAACTAGCTATCTTCATCGGTTAGTTTGTATATATATCGATGGACGTGGTCTTTTGTGTGGGTCGTAATTAAACTCTAAGTACTATGTTCATCGGTTTATGTGTATCGGTGGACGTCGTCTTGTGTGTGCGTGTCGCAAACTTATTGTTGCCGTGCTCAACTTTACTATATACTTTGGTCTAATATTTATCAACATATATATATATATGCATGATGTACTAATATGATATACTAATATGCCCTTGTCAATAGAGATGCCGACGTACGTTGTGTACAAGGGTCGGGTTCCAGGTGTCTACGAGGTGGCAGGACTGTCTCGAACAGGTGCACAAGTTCAGCGGGAACAGCTACAAGGGATACGTGACTAGAGAGGAGGCGGTAGCACAGTGGAGGGCACACGTGGGCAAGAAGAAGAACCGGCTGAAGTTCTTGGTCCCCCTCTTACTCACCGCCACCGCGGTTGTACTCTACTTTACTTTAGTCTAGGTGGCCGGTGACGATGCATGTGCATATGAGACGAGATGAACACATGTATGTGTATGCGGCGATCAAACACATTTCTACTTGTGTAATTTGGATCTAAATGATGTAATGATGAAGACTTGTGTGTATCATGTCATTTGTGTGTCATTTGTGAGTAATTCTGTTATTTCTGGAATGTGCTATGTATTTCTTGTATATATCTGTATATTTCCTGTGAAATACCACTATATACTGCAGAAATGAAAAAATTCGAAAATCCAAAAATTAACATTCTGTGGCGCATGAACTGGCAGTGCGCCACAAAAACTTATAAATATTCTGTGGCGCATGAGAGGTAGTGCGCCACAAAATCTGGCGCCAAATTCTGTGGCGCACTATCAGTGCGCCCACAAGTCTAAGATTCTGTGGCGCGCCCACAAATTCAACGTCTTGTGGCCAGCTACTGCGCAGAATTCTAATACTAGTCGCGTGGCAACTGTGGCGATGGCCATATGCGCCACAGAATCTAAATTCGGTGCGCCACAGTTAGCCTTTTTTCCACTAGTGATTACATAAACTTCCCCCCGAAATGCCACACACAGTCATTTAGTACTCCAACCAACCGGTATTACATAAACTTCCACAAAAGCCTATAGAAACTATCCTTTCAGGCAGACGAAGAGACTTTTAACGAAAACTCTCCGGTAACCTTTCAGCATGATCAGCATCCATTTCAGGAGACGGGGTCAGGAAGTGTATTCTGGCAGGTGACTCTATATACCCTGCGTCAATAGATTCCTCATTGCATTCAACTTCTTCTTGTTCCGTGGAAGCCTACCAGGGTTTAGAGGGTTTATGTGTTTGCAGTAGCGACATGCCACTCTGTCGTACAGGTACACATCCATCAGATTCACCGCTACTTTCATGACACGCCTGAGATGACTCACAATGTAATTCCCAAAGCAGAAGATGATGAGCTTGGTAAGGCGGCGGTGCTGGAAATCTGATCTAGGTGATTCCCACTCTACGCCCTTCTGCTCCGCGCTATACAAGTGTTGCCTCCTCCTTACTGGACGATACTCCATTTCACACAGATGATCGATTACCTGCATTCCGCCAACAGGACATAGGTAAATGGTACAAGTTAGTTTTGCCACTCATAGGACATCTGTACTCCAAGTGAAAGCACAGGTGTGTGTAGCCATGCAAGGGTAATAGTAGAGCAACAGCTCTAGGTGCAAACATACTATCATGTACTAGAGTATAACCCATAAAAAAACAAGCGGATTTAGGCAATAACATACCGACATGTAGAACTCTTCTAGACATGGCGCAGCTTCCAGAATGAACATTGTCCACGTGAGATCATGCCCTTCAGGAATCAAGACAAGATTGACAATCCTTAGTCCGCGGAATGCAGCTGCCAGCCTTTCGGTCAGAGGCTCTGGTTGAACCCAAATCTGCAAGAATAAACATATGATAGGATGAGCAGAGAACAAGTGAAGTCAGAACAAAGCAATCATTGCCACCTTACCTTTTCACATTTAAACCCCAACCGCAGATCTTGTACACATATCTCTGAAAGTAATGTACTTAGCCTAACCATTTTGTGATAGATAAAATTAATAGTCGTAAGGTGCAAAAACTCAAGCAATGGGACATGACCAAATGACAACGGTAGGTCTTCGAAAGACATCCAAAACTTGTAGGTTGTCCGGGTCAATTTTGGTAGCCACTTGAGTTCGACTTTGTCAAAACGGCAATTGACAAGACTGAGTTCCCTGAGCTGTGCATGTTCAATTTGGAGTGTTATCCAGTTATCTGTGTCGCAATTGAAAAGTCCTAAATATTTTAATAGCTTGCAAGTGACGAAGATGTTGGAGACGAAGTCAGATTCAGCAAATCTCAAATTCTCCAAGTAGAGTCGTGTCAAACGACTAAATGCATTCCGACACTCATTAAAAAAGGGCACAAACTGTTTCCCGTAGTTCACCACATCATTAAGTGTGCAATGATCGCGGCCCTTCACTGTCAAAATTGTGAATTCTGCTTTCTCAATCTGGTGTACCGCCATGGCCTCGCCAACAACATGTCCAATGGATATGGGGACATCACCTATCAAGTAGAACATCGTAGACAGGAGGCGGATGGTGTCTTTGCCTGGATCTCTGCGTGCTAGTACACTCTTTGTCGCTTTGAAAGTAGCTGCATTGAGCCGAGCCAAATCACCATCAGAGATGTTGGCGCGTGACTCATCTCTTCCAAATAGGCTTAACACACCCTCAGGCAGAGGGTTTATTATAAGTCGGGGGAGCTTGGCGGAAAGCTGACTCCACCGCCTGGAGAGGATGCTGGTTTTTGCGGCGTCCGAGACATGGAGTCGGTCAAGAATGTTGAGCAGAATGTCATTGGGCAAGGTGCTGATTCTATCATCTCCGCAGTCTTCCTGCATTTGGCATGGAAACAAATCAGGGTTGATTTCAATGTAGTCATGGATACGCACCTTTGACATTCGCTTGATGCAATTTTGATAGAAGCTTGAAGTATTTTTCCACACATATATTGCAATTATGAAAGAAGCAATTTAGATGCAGAAGCAATTATTATGTAGTCCAGAAGATACAAACTTGAAGTAACTAGGAGTGGACCTAGGGGAAACGAAAGGACAATGAACTCACCTCCATAGCTCCCGTAAAGAAATTCAATGTAGTACAAGAGTTACAATTCTCATAAGCACAAAGATGTACAATTTAGATGTAGTACAATAGGTACAGACTTTTTCTCGTAAAGCAACACAAACATTGTAGTTATGAAAGAAACAATTTCGATGCAGTACAAGATGTAGAGAACTGATGATATTTATTTCCCAATACAAAAATACAATAGAGAAAGAATCGCAATTTCAATGTCGTCCAAACTTGATTTTTGTTCCCGTAAACAGGTTTAAGGAAGCAACTATAATTAGAGGAAAAGAAAGCATCCAGTCTAGAGGAAAAGAAAGGAACTCACCGCCATGGCCCCCGCGTTGATTTTCCGAGGCTTAAATCTGGCACTTGATGGCTCTTGAGTTGCTAGTCTCGTCTGAAAGCTGATATATCGAACGAATCGGTGGTCTGGTCCTGGAGTTGGCGCAAACTCGGAGATTTATAGCGGGTTGGTTCGGGACAAGTCGGAGACTGAAATCGAGATGGATTTGAACTCCTTCAAAAATCTAAACCCGCCCAGCCCCAGATGAGCCCCAAAGGGCCCGGATCTGGGCAGAGAGAGCACCCTACGCGCCACCTCGCCGCCAAGGGCTTGACTAGAGAGTACCGACTATCGACAGAACCCCACCCGTGCCATCCTTCTCCTGATCTTATCCTGATTATCAACGTGGTTGATTTCATCACTGACAGTAACATGTATGCTTGGTGGTTTTTGAGTTGAAGTAAACTGCAACTGAATATATAGCTCATCTTTATTATTTGTTTTCCTAAAAAAAAGTAGTAATATCCTAGACCACTATAATGGCTGTGTATTTTGTTAAAAGACAGAAGTGTTAGAGCATCTCCAACACACGATGTAAAAGGGGCGCGCGGCAAAAAAACCGCTGGCTCAGCGCACGCGGGCGGCCGCGCGAACCCCAGCGGACGCGGGAAAAAGACGCGCGCGTTATAAAGGCGAAGCGACGCGCGCACACCAACCGCTGAAGTTTTCGCGTGTCCGCGCCTCCGTCTCTCTCTCCCTCTCTCTACCGCGTGTCTACCTCCCGCGCCGATGCTCCGCCTCCGCCGGCAAGATGCCTCCGCGCCGCCGCTCCGCCTCCGGCTACCGCGGCGTCCGCGCGCGGCCGGCGGCCGCTTGCGACGCGGAGATCCGCTCGGCCGAGCGGATCCGACTCGGAACCTTCGACACCGCGCATGAGGCGGCGCGGGCCTACGACGCCGTGCATTGGCGCCTCGGCCGGCCCCACCGCCAAATGAACTTCACGAAGTTTGGACACGCGAGCAGGCGGAGATGCCAGTGCCGCCATCGCCGGCCGTCACGACCGAGCAGCGGCGCCGCGCCCGCAAGCTCGAGTAGCGCCTGCGCATGGCGGAGCAGGGGGCTTTGCGCCTCGGTGGGCGCACGCGTTCCCGGAGGATGTCGCCGCCATGGAGGCATTTTACGCGCAGAAGAAGGAGGCCAAGGCGAAGGCGGCGGCGGCGAAGAAGGCCGACCGTGACAGGCGCGCGCTGAGTCGGCGGCGAGGAAGGCGGAGAGGGCGGCGCGGAGGGCGAAGAGGACGGAGGAGAAGAAGAGAGGCGCGGACCGTCGACGAACATGCCCACCTCCTCCTCCTCCTCCTTTGAGTGGACGACTACTCCGGTCTCTGACACGACTCCGACTAGCGGATCGTCGGACTTCGAGTGGGAGGACTCCGAGTAATTTAGTTTAATTTAAATAAAATGTCGGTATTTGTCGATTTTTTTTAAATATATTTCGTAATTTTCAGTTAAATTTTCGTAATGTACTTGATTTGGTTGATTTGTTTCAAACGATATACGAAAACTAGCCGTTCGCGTGGCCGCGCGCTGTATTTTAGCGTGTGCGAAGGAGGTCCAATTTTACCGTCCGCGCACGCGCTGCATTTTGGCGCGTCTGGCGGGGCAAAGTTCGGCCAAACGCGCGGCAAACGTTTACAACGCGTCGAAAGAGAGGTATAGCGCGCCGAAATTTTGCGCGCATATTGGAGATGCTCTTACAACTGTCAGATATTAAAGCGTGGCAACTGTCACGCTGTGTGACAACGCCTGGCAGGCAGCGAAGCAAATCACATATTTCGGTCCAGTATGACAGCATAACGAAGAGTAGCTGCCTGCCTCACACAAATAATCATACGAAGCCAGGAAAGAACTGAATTTTGATATAAAAAGCAACTGACAGAAATCCACATCAGATCGATTACTAAGCATTGAGCCTTCACTAAATATGATCATGCATCACGTTTCATTTGCTGACCACATGTGTAGTTCAGCTTCCAGATAAATACAATTACACATCACAACATAAAAATACAACATAACTCTTCAAACCTGGTTCTAAAATTTACGTACGGTACGAGTGGATTAAGAAATTCTTATTGCCGTAGAGCAACAATTACTTCCAACTGGTTTTGAGAAAACAAAAGGAGACAAACGAAGAAAAAATGCCACACAAAGTCATTTAGTACTCCAACCAACTAGTATTACATATAAACTTCCAGAAAGCCTTTAGCTTCAGCTATATTTTCAGGTACACGAACAGAATTAACGAAAACTCTCCGGTGACCTTTCAACATGATCAGCATCCATTTCAGAAGAAGGGGTCAGGAAGTGAATTCTGGCAGGTGACTCTATACCCTGCGTCAATAGATTCCTCAGTGCATTCGACTTCTTCTTGTTCCGTGGAAGCCTACCAGGGTTCAGAGGGTTTATGTGTTCGCAGTAGCGACATGCCACTCTGTCGTACAGGTACACATCCATCAGATTCACCGCTACTTTCATGACACGCCTAAGATGACTCACAATGTAATTCCCAAAGCAGAAGATGATGAGCTTGGTAAGGCGGCGGTGCTCGAAATTTGATCTAGGTGATTCCCACTCTACGCCCTTATTATCGCTCAAATAGAGTTGTCTCCTCATTTCCGGATGCATCTCCATTTCGCATGGATGATCCATTACCTGCATTCCACCAACCAATGTTCAAGAAATCGTAAATCGCTAACTTATCGGTCAGCCTCAAAATGGAGATTAATCGCTTAATTAATCGATTTTATCGTTCGGCCATTTATCGGCTTAATTTTTTGTAAATTCTAATTTTCGGCACTAAATTTTCTATAATATGCTATGTATAGATAATATTGAAGCATTAAACAGAAGTATTACCTTGATTCCTTGCATTTGAATCAATAAAAATGGAAATTTTGAGCTAATGCATAGTTCTACAAGACTATAAAACGAAAATATCGACTGCCAGCCCAAATTTCAGCAAAATTTCACCGAAAATCGGCTAAAATATCGGTCATCGGATTGGAAATCGGCCGAAATATCGGTGCGGCGATAAATTATCCGAGATGCCGAAATCTTATCGGTTACCACCCCATTCACAATAAATCGGTATCTCGGCCGATGTTTTGAACAATGCCACCAACAGGACATAGGTAAATGGTAGAAGTTAGTTTTGCTGCTCATAGGACATATGTACTCCAAGTGAAAGCACATGTGTGTGTAACAATGCGGGTAATAGTAGAGAAAACGCTCAAACAAAAAAGAATAGACCAAGCTCTAGGTGCAAACATACCATCATGTACTAGAGTAACCCATAAAAAAAAGTGGATTTAGCCAAGAACATACCGACATGTAGAACTCTTCTAGACATGGCGCAGCTTCTAGAATGAACATAGTCCACGTGAGATCATGCCCTTCAGGAATGCTCTCTAGATTGACAATCCTTAGACCGCGGAATGCAGCTGACAGCCTTTTGGTCGGAGGTTCTGGTTGAACCCAAATCTAGAACAATAAACATATGATAGGATGAGCATAGAATAAGTGAAGTCACAACAAAGCAATCATCGTCACCTTACCTTTTCGCATTTAAACCCCAACCGCAGATCTTGTACACACGTCTCTGGAAGTAACGTACTTAGGGTGACCATTTTGTGAGAGGTAAAAGTAACATTTGTAAGTTCCAAAAACTCAAGCAACGGGACATGACCAAATGACAGCGGTAGTTCTTTGAAAGACATCCAAAACTTGTAGGTTGTCCTGGTGAGTTTTGGTAGCCACTTGAGTTCAACTTTGTCTAAACGGCAATTGACAAGACTGAGTTCACTAAGCTGTGCATGTTCAATTTGGAGTGTTATCCACTTATGTGTGTCACAATTGAAAAGTCCTAAATATTTTAATAGCTTGCAAGTGACGAAGATGTTGGAGACTAAGTTGGATTCAGCAAATCTCAAATTCTCCAAGTAGAGTCGTGTCAAACCAATAAATGCATTTCGACACTCATTAAAAAGGGACACAAACTGTGTCCCATAGCTCACCAGATCAACAAGACCGCACTGTTCGCGGCCCTTAACTGTCAAAACTGTGAATTCGGCTTTCTCAATCTGGTGTACTGCCATGGCCTCACCAACAGCATGTCCAATGGATATGGGGACATCACCTATCAAGTAGAACGTCGTAGACAGGAGGCGGACGGTGTCTTGGCCTGGATCTCGGTGTGCTAGTACACTCTTTGTTGCTTTGAAAGTAGCTGCATTGAGCCGAGCCAAATAACCATCAGAGATTTTGGCGCATGACACATATCTTCCAAATAGGCTTAACATATCCTCAGGCACAGGATTTATTATAAGTCGGGGGAGCTTGGCGGAAAGCTGACTCCACCTCCTGGAGAGGATGCTGGTTTTTGCCGCGTCGGAGACATGGAGTCGGTCAAGAATGTTGAGCAGAATGTCGTTGGGCAAGGTGCTGATTGTATCATCTCCGCAGTCTTCCTGCATTTGGCATGGAAACAAATCAGGGTTGATTTCAATCTAGTCGCGGATACACATCTTTGACATTCGCTTGATGCAATTTTGATGCACTAGTAAGAGATAGAAGCTTGAAGTACTTTTCCACACAAATATTTGCAATTTAGATAAAGAAACAATTATTATGTAGTTCAGAAGATACAAACATGATAACTTTCCGGTAAAAAGGTTCAAGTTTTAATGAAGTAACTAGGAGTGGACCTAGGGGAAACGAAAGGACAATGAACTCACCTCCATGGCTGATGGCTCCCGTAAAGAAATTCAATGTAGTACAAGAGTTACAATTCTCATACAGTTAAAAAGATGTAGTACAATTTAGATGTAGTACAATAGGTACAGACTTTTTCCCGTAAAGAAATACAAATATTGCAATTATGAAAGAAGCAATTTTGATTCTGCCTCGGAGTTAAAAAATTCTATACAATCACAAGGATGTAATTTCGATGCAGCACAAGATGTAGAGAACTGATGTATATTTTCCCCAATCAACAAATTGCAATTAAGAAAGACGCAAGTCTGATTCAGCCTGAGAGTCGCAATTTCAATGTCATCCAAACTTGAATTTTATTCCCGTAAACAGGTTTAAGGAAGCAACTATAATTAGAGGAGAACAAAGCATCTAGTCTAGAGGAAAAGAAAGGAACTCACCGCCATGGCCCCCGCGTTGATTTTCCGAGGCTGAAATCTGGCACTTGATGACTCGTGAGTTGCTAGTCTCGTTTGAAAACTGATATAGTACTAGATGGACCTAGCGCACTTTGCTGCGCCGTCCTCTGCTATTATTGTTCAAATATTCAGTTGGTACACCTCTGACTAACAGGTTTTTCCTTGATAATTGAACAAACCAAATGCATGTTAGATCAATGTGTTTTTCTCGGTAGAAATGGTATCAACAGAAAGGCTCGAAGATGTCATACTGAAGTCAGAAGTATGCAGCGGCAAGCTAACTATTCCCCTGTCCTGTCCAAGAAAAAAAGTGTTAGACAATTTCTGCATGGTGAGGTTCCCGGTTCAAAAATTCAAGGGCAGCACATTTGCATTTCTGCTTTGAGGAAGTAACATCACAAAGTCAATTAAAACCGGCACAAGTCTATTTTTGCAGCAGAACATTGAATAAGGTCTTTAAAATGATCTTAGTTGTTTTACAATCCTACTGAAATTATGATGGACTTCTATTAAGTGTTGATTAATTTTCCAAGCTTGATGGTTTATTGGAGCAATAAACATTATTGAAGACTTTCATGTATTTTTGTCCAAGAAAACATCAAAATTTGAAGTTCTCTTGTTGTTACTATTTTAGCAATGAGAAACAATGAGATATTTTTATGTAATCAAGAAAGGTGCATTAATCCTACAAACAGGATCAACCATTTACGAAAGAGAAGCAACAACCTCTTTTTTTAGCTTTCCTCTAATCAAAAAAGGTTCTTAAATCCTATCGATAAAGATAACTGCAATGGTAGTTTTTCATATTTACTGGTCACATGTAATCACTATAATTTAAGAAATATGAACAAGAAACACAACATGAGGAAGTGTAGTGCGAGAAAGAGATACCAAGGTCAAGGGGCACCATGAAATAGCATACGGAACTTGGTATGGCATCACCACCAATGCGTCAGATAACAAATGCAGCTGCACCGTAGTGTGCCCATCCAGCTCTTCCCACTGAAAAACATCTAAATGTATGAAGATAAAGGTGAACAAATGCCATATGTATGCTCAGTCCACATGCTAAAGTATGAAACTAACTTTTCTCTCAATCAACTTAAGTTCTTCGTAACCATTCATCCAGCTGGTCAGCTAATATAAGGTTCGATTTAACATTTCCATGTCGCTTCTTTGTGCTAACTTGTAGTTATGCCTGCATATACTGCCTATGAAGAATCAACCACTACTTTTGGCAAGATGCATTCATCTTTAGCAACATCTATTTTTTTTATAAAAACCCATTGCTTCCTATAAGAAATAAATAATAAATGGTTAGTTTGATATGCTAAATTCCAACTGGTTTACATGGTTTTAAGCAAGAACATAAATAAATTTATCTTTCTTGCTTCTGTTTTGGTTTAAAATGCAATTTACATGAGAATGTTTGTTTTCTTGTGGTGAATAAAAATTAACAATCACAAAAGCATTGTGTGAAAGCAATATATATAATATGACTAAGATCTATACCAAACATAGAAGGGATCACTGTTATGAATATACCAGAATAAGTTTTTTGTGTGCTTTAACGTTGGAAATAATATGAGACTATATTTGTGAAGCGGGAAAGAGAAGTATATATGAAGACACATAATGATACACTTATGTAGTAATGCACTTTCAAATAGTTAAAAAAACACCAAAGAGGAGAGTGCTTCCACTCACATTCAAAATGACAGGCTGCAGAATGTCATATAAACTCCCATTTGCGGTTCCAGTATAACCACCAACAGAGTGCACTAAACAAGTAGAGGACCATTCTTCTTTGTAATCTGATAATCAACATTTTTATATGGTGTTCATGTAATCTATACCAAAAGTGGCAGGAGTACCATAAAAGTATATAGTTTAATCTATCCTAGAGGGATGTTACAATCGATATTATCAGAAGATATTGAACTAAAAACAAGGAGTGCCATCAGCTTGCAGTAGAGTTTTAAATGTAAACGTATATCACAACAGCCGAGTGCTCCCTAGTTGAGTGGGCAGAAGAGACGTGCTTAATCCAAAAGTCATGTCCTCTCTACTTGAAAAACGAAACCATTGGACCACAATTAGATCGAAGTAAAATCGATATCAAAAGAATATGATTGATTGCCTATTGCATTCTGTGCAACCCCAACCAAGCGCACTACCCTCATGTGCAAGGACAAAGACATCAACCACAAAATTTACAGTATCACGTCCTCCATCACAACAGAACACATGTTTCATTTTCCTCTCTGTAGCATCAGTTCCTGCAAATTAAACATATCATCAGCAAACTAAAGCATTTCCACACACACTTGCCAAGCACCGATCAAGAAATCAACCAGCAAACAGAACAATTTTAGCATTCAGTGATGTTTTCAGATTACAAATTTGGGCATGTGAACTTTAATATCTATATCAAACAAAGCGTCTGATCTAAAATATCTTCATTTAAATGATTAAAGACGAATGTGTAGTAAAATCGTCCAGTGGCGCCTACAGCATCGAGGACTGCAACATCAAGTCCGTCCTAAGCATTCAGGTAAAACTAAACAAAATTTCATGGCCATTTACTCAAAATTGTTCAGTCCTAATACCTATTTTGATTAAAGATGCAACTTGGGTGATACTGGATGATATGCATTCTTAGTAACTTGGAAAATAGATGTTGCTAAAGATCATGCACAGTAATTAGTTCGAGCTCCGTACCCCAATACTTCATCATTAGTTTGGTTCAAATGCCTCTCGTTGCACCCATTAGCTCTGGTTCTGAGTCGATCTTGTGCTAGTAATTAGTTTTTTCAAGTAGCCACGAAAATAGTCTTCAATCCAACATGCTCTTGGTTCTTCTGTGGCAACGGACAATAAATAAACACATGAACCAAAGTCAACTTCATCTTGTTGCAAGGAAGAAGAGAAGACCTTGAGAAAACAAAATAGCCAGCACCACGTTGAAGGAAGCGTAGGAAAAGTATACTTAGCTTCAGATCCATGACGCCAACGGAAGAACCATAGAAAGAATTCTGACAAGACAAACTAACTTATCTTCGTCGGGAAATAAAATCACCAGATAGAGACCTGCTTGGAAGGTGTTAGGCAAGCATCGGGCACGGGAAGAACGGGATCATTTGTCTATTGTGCCTGTGGCGAGAGATTTGGTTAGGATTTTTAGGAACCTACACAAGTATACACAACACAACGGACGGACCACCAATGAGATCAGAGCGGCCGGCGGCAAGCACCCCTTAGGGAAGGCGGTGATTCCGATTTCCGAAGGCGCCGCCCGCCGGGACGGAAGAGTTTAACACCGTCCCCTTGTTCAGGCGCGCGGATACGACGGCTAATCGATGACTGAGCCAGCCTCCATGCGAATCGAAACCAAGCGGAAACCAAATCCGCCCCCAAACCCCCCAAATCAACGGCAAGGCACATCAATCCGCACTAATAAGCGGGGCAGCGAGAGGCCACAAAATCGAAAGCAAACGCCCCCAAAGCAACCACCCACATCGACCGGAGCAAGCGGAACCACCCTCGACCACCAGTCCACCAGAGTAAAAAGAATACAGAGAAGGGAGAGGGAGAGCGAACCAGGCCAGGGAGAAGGATCCACACGCGGCGCAGACGCAAGCGGCGACCACGACCACGAAGAAGGCGCAACAAGTATCAAATGGCGAGGAAGACCAAGAGAACCGCTGCGCGAGGAGAAATCGCCTTCTCAAAAACTAACACAGGGAAGGAAGACCGACCTCGAGGTCAAATGCCTGGAGTGAACCGACCCATGACGCACCGCCACACGAGCTGGAAAAATAGTACACTCTACTCTGTAATAGGCTGACAGGTAGGGACCAAAGCAACCACAGGGCCTCCCAACCCTGGGAGCTTAGAGCTCTTTAGAGATATCCTAGGAATCGCTGGTCTGGTCCTAGGTTGGCGCATACTCGGAGATTTATAGCGGCTTGGATCGCGACAAGTCGGAGAGAGAAATCGACAAGGATTTGAAGTCCTTTCAAAATCTAAGCCGAAAGAGGGTCGAAGTTGCACTAGTAGGAAAAGACTCATCAGTGACGCACGAAAAAATGATTTTGTGGCGTATGAGCTGTGCGTCACAGAAACTTCGCCATAAAAATAATGTTTCTGTGGCGCACCGGACGATGCGCCACAACTGCACCACAGAATTAGGTGCTCCACTGAATTTTATTTTGTTGCGCTACAGAACAATGTACAAGTATACTCGATTTTGTGCTCCTGGTGTATCATACAGGTTTTGTACACAGTATACATGTATAATATAGACAGATAGACAGATATAATATGGACACATATAACATAGCAACATTATACATCATCATCACAGTACTTAGAGCCCGATCGAGATACATATATAGTGGCAAGTGTCAAATATTTTGCATACAAGTTTTAATTCATACAAATTTCATAATTTCGAGATACAAAGTAGTCTTCATCCGGTTCCTCTTTTGCTCCCTCCTCTCTACCCACCAGGCTCGCTTGCATCGGGGTCTTCATCCGGTTCCTACTATGATTAAAATGGAAGAAAGTGAGACCAACAAGTCTGATGCACAAGACAAAATGGAATAAATGCCTCATACATTGTTGGTCAACACAAATACTATGGTCAGAAACCATAGTTGCAGTATAAGCCGCAGTATACTTTGCAGAAGGGCCCCCTTTCCCCGGCCGCCATTCCGTGAACGGGTCCTTGACGAGACAACAACGCCGATCTGCCTCTCCAGCGCAGAACCACGGCAGTCCCAGCCGCCTCCCTTGTGGCCGCGTCTGCGCTCTTCTCCATGGCCGGACCACGATTGGACTCACCGGGGAATAATGATAATCGCCATCACCACTATCGTCAGACTCCACAGGTGCATAGCAGTTTGCAGCAGATGCCACTTTTCTTCCCTCGCCGTCCAGTGAACGAGTCCTTGATGCAAAGACCGTGCCGGCCTGCCCAGCATTATGCCGGCCCGTGTTGCCGCGCTTCAGGCCGTGTGTCCCGCGCCCTGCATTGTTCGCCTTCTTCGGTGAACAATAGACGATCGTTAAGAAGGAAACCGATGACGGCGGTCGCCGGTGCGATCGGCCGTCATCGGTTTCTATTCCTGATCGTCTGTCACCGGCAAAGCGAAAAGTGCAGGGCAATGGCAGCGGCTGTGATCTGATGCATCTGCATCAGGACTTAAGTGGAAAAGTACTCTGCACCTGTGGAGTCTGAGTGTGATGGCGATTATCATTATTCCCTCGGTGTGTCCAATCGTGGTCCGGCCATGGAGCAAAGCCAGAGCGCGGCGGCCACAAGGGAAGCGGCTGGGACTGGCGTGGTTCTGCCGAGAGGCAGGTCGTGTTGTTGTCTCGAGTACTCGTTCACGGAACGGCGGAAAGGGGTGATACGCGTGAAGATGGGAACCCCAAGAGGAAGGTGTGATGCGTACAACAGCAAGTTTTCCTCGAAGAAACCAAGGTTATCGAACCAGGTAGGAGATGAAGGCCACGTGAAGGTTGTTGGTGAAGGGGTGTAGTGCGGCGCAACAGGTGATTCCGACGCCAACGTGGAACCTGCACAACACAATCACGGTACTTTGCCCCAACTTAACAGTGAGGTTGTCAATCTCCGGCTTGCTGAAAACAAAGGATTAAACGTATGGTGTGGAGAATGATGTTTGTTTGCGAAGAACAACAGAGAACAGATTGCAGTAGGTTGTATTTCAGATGTAAAAGAATGGACCGGGGTCCACAGTTCACTAGTGGTGTCTCTCCAATAAGATAAATAACATGCTGGGTGAACAAATTGCGGTGGGCAATTGACAAATAAAGATTCCTATACATATCATGATGATCACTATGAGATTTAATCAGCATTACGACAAAGAACATAGACCGCCATCCAGCATCTGCCTAAAAAGTCCACCTTCGGGTTAGCATCCGCACCCTTCCAGTATTAAGTTGCAAACAACAAGACAATTGCATTAAGTATGGTGCGTAATGTAATCAACACAAATATCCTTAGACAAAGCATTGATGTTTTATCCCTAGTGGCAACAGCACATCCACAACCTTAGAACTTTGATCCTGTCCCAGATTCAATGGAGGCATGAACCCACTATCGAGCATAAATACTCCCTCTTGGAGTTACAAGTATCAACTTGGCGAGCCTCTACTAGCAACAGAGAGCATGCAAGAACATAAACAACACATATATGATAGATCAATAATCAACTTGACATAGTATTCTATATTCATCGAATCCCACCAAACAAAACATGTAGCATTACAAATAGATGATCTTGATCAGGTTAGGCAGCTCACAAGATCTAAACATGATAGCACAAGGAGAAGACAACCATCTAGCTACTGCTATGGACCCATAGTCCAAGGATGAACTACTCACGCATCAATCCGGAGGCGGGCATGGTGATGTAGAGCCCTCGGTGATGATTCCCCTCTCAGGGTGCCGGGCGATCTCCTGAATCCCCGAGATGGGATTGCGGCGACGCGTATTTTTTCCGTATCGTGACTCTCGGTAATAGGGTTTTGCGACGGAGAGTTTAAGTAGGCGGAAGGGCGGCGGGGGGCACCAAGGGGCCCACACCATAGGGTGGCGCGGGCCCCTCCTTGGCCACGCCGCCTTGTGGTGTCGCCACCTCATGGCCCCACTCTTATCCCCTTCGGTCTTCTGGAAGCTCCGTGGAGAAATAAGACTACGGCGTTAATTTCGTCCAATTCCGAGAATATTTCCTTTGTAGGATTTCTGAAACCAAAAACGCAAAAAACAGCAACTGGCGCTTCGGCATCTTGTTAATAGGTTAGTGCCGGAAAATGCATCAAAACATCATAAAGGGTGAAGAAAACATGTAGGTATTGTCATAAAACTAGCATGAAACATAAGAAATTATAGATACGTTGGAGACGTATCAAGCATCCCCAAGCTTAGTTCCTACTCGTCCTCGAGTAGGTAAACGATAACAACAATAATTTCTGAAGTGACATGCTACCAACATAATCTTGATCAACATTATTGTAAAGCATATGAGATGAATTGAGTGATTCGAAGCAATAGATTGCTAACAAAGAGATAATGACTAAACAACTGAATCATATAGCAAAACTTTTCATGAATAGTACTTTCAAGACAAGTATCAACAAGACTTGCATAAGAGCTAACTCATAAAGCAATAGATTCAAAGTAGAAGGCATTGAAGCAACACAAAGGATGATTAAGTTTCAGCAATTGCTTTCAACTTGTAACATGTATATCTCATGGATAATTGTCAACATAAAGTAATATAACAAGTGCAATAAGTAAACATGTAAGAATCAATGCACACAGTTGACACAAGTGTTTGCTTCTAAGATAGAAAGAAGCGGGTAAACTGACTCAACAAAAAGTAAAAGAAAGGCCCTTCGCAGAGGGAAGCATGGATTACTATTTTTGTGCTAGAGCTTTTGTTTTGAAAACATAGAAACAATTTTGTCAACGGTAGTAATAATTCATATGTATTATGCATAAAACTTCCTACAAGTTGCAAGCCTCATGCATCGAATACCAATAGTGCCCGCACCTTGTCCTAATTAGCTTGGATTTACATGGATTATCATTGCATAACATATGTTTCAACCAAGTGTCACAAAGGGGTACCTCTATGCCGCCGTACAAAGGTCCAAGGAGATAAATCGCATTTGATTTCTCGTTTTTGATAGATCTCAACTTAGGACATCCATACCGGGACAACATAGAAAACAGATAATGGACTCCTCTTTAATGCATAAGCATTCAACAGATAATATTCTCATAAGAGATTGAGGATGAATGTCCAAACTGAAAACTTCCACCATGATACATGGCTTTGGTTAGCGGCCCAATGTTCTTCTCTAACAATATGCATACTCAAACCATTTGATCATGATAAATCACCCTTACTTCAGACAAGACGAACATGCATAGCAACTCACATGATATTCAACAAAGGTGTAAAAAGTTGATGGCGTCCCCAGAAACATGGTTACCGCTCAACAAGCAACTTATAAGAACTAAGATACATAGCTACATATTCATCACCACAATAGTTCTTAAGCTATTTTCCCATGAGCTATATATTGCAAAGATAAAGGAATGAAATTTTAAAGGTAGCACTCAAGTAATTTACTTTGGAATGGCAGAAAAATACCACATAGTAGGTAGATATGGTGGACACAAATGGCATGGGTTTTGGCTCAAGATGTTTGGATGCACGAGAAGCATTTCCTCTCGGTACAAGGCTTTGGCTAGCAAGGTTGTTTGAAGCAAACACAAGTATGAATAGGTACAACGAAACTTACACAAGAACATATTGCAAGCATTATAAGACTCTACATTGTCTTCCTTGTTGTTCAAACACTTTTACCATCAGCATCTGTTTTTCTCTTGAAGATCCATTTATTCTTGACAGCCTTGCGGCTATCAGGTAAGTCTACCAAAGTCCATACTTGGTTATCATACATGGATCTCATTTCGGATTTCATGGCTTCTTGCCATTTTTTGGAATCTGGGCTCATCATTGCTTCTTCATATGTCGCAGGGTCTTCATCATTGTCGTCTACAATCATGACATTTAGACAGGGATCATACCAATCAGGAGTGGTACGTTCCCTCGTCGATCTGCGAGGTCAGTAGTTTCCTCGTTTGAAGTTTCATGATCATCATCATTTACTTCCTCTCCTATCGGTGCAGGCTGTGCAGGAACTTCTTCCGGCTGCGCTACTCTGATCTATGAGAGAAGGTTCATCAACCTCGTCGAGTTCTACTTTCCTTCCAGTCACTTCTTTAGTTAGAAACTCCTTCTCAAGAAAGGATCCGTTCTTGGCAACAAAGATTTTTCCTTCGGATCTGTGATAGAAAGTATACCCAATAGTTTCCTTAGGGTATCCTATGAAGACGCATTTCTCCGCTTTGGGTTCTAGCTTGTGTTGTAACTTCTTTACATAAGCTTCGCAACCCCAAACTTTAAGGAACGACAGCTTAGGTTTCTTCCCAAACCATAATTCATACGGTGTCGTTTCAACGGATTTAGATGGTGCCCTATTTAAAGTGAATGCGGCTGTCTCTAATGCATAACCCCAAAACGATAACGGCAAATCGGTAAGAGACATCATAGGACCGAACCATATCTAAGAGAGTTCGATTACGACGTTCGGACACACCATTGCGTTTGGTGTTCCCGGCGGTGTCACTTGAAAGTATTCCGCATTTCTTTAAATGCATGCCAAACTCATAACTCAGATATTCGCCTCCTCGATCAGAACGCAGAAACTTAATCTTCTTGTTACGCTGATTTTCTACTTCACTTTGGAATTCCTTGAACTTCTCGAAAGTCTCGCACTTATGTTTCATAAAGTAAATATACCCATATCTACTCAGATCATCCGTGAAGGTTAGTGATGACCCACAAGTATAGGGGGTGTATCGTAGTATCTTCGATAAGTAAGAATGTCGATCCCAACGAGGAGCAGAAGGTGTTGGCAGCAGTTTCGATGAAGGATTCACTGTAAATGCTCACAAACAAGTATTCAAGGGGTTTTGATGTAATAGATGAATAAAGTACGAGTAAGTAAAATGCGAGAGAAATAATTGCAGCGAGTGGCCCAATCCTTTTTAGCACAAAGGACAAGCCGGTTTGTTTACTTATAATGACCAAACGTTCTTGAGGACACACGGGATTTTAGTCTAGTGCTTTCGCTTCATGTAGCTAAATAATCTTCATTGTTTTGATAAGTGTTGTGTGGGTGAACCTATGCTAATGCATCGCCCTTCCTAGGAATAATACATACTTGTGATTATACCCCTTGCAAGCATCCGCAACTACAAGAAAGTAATTAAGATAAATCTAACCACAACCTTGAACTCTGAGATCTGCGATCCCTCTTGCATCGATATACTAACGGGGGCTCAGGTTTCTGTCACTCCGGCAACTCCGCAATTAGCAACCGAATACAAGATGCACTCCCCTAGGCCCATAAATGGTGAAGTGTCGTGTAGTCGACGTTCACACGACACCACTAGAAGAATGACACCACAACTTAAATATCATAACATTGAATATTACTCAACCATAATTCACTACTAGCATTTAGACTTCACCCATGTCCTCAAGAACTAAACGAACTACTCACGAGACATCATATGGAATACAATCAGAGGTGATATGATGATGAATAACAATCTGAACATAAACCTTGGTTCAATGGTTTCACTCAATAGCATCTACAACAAGTAGAGAATAACACCGGGAGAGTTTCCCCTATCAAACAATCAAGATCAACCCAAATTGTTACAGCGGTGACGAGGTGCAGCGGTGGTCATGGCGGTGTAGATGGTGGAGATGATGATGATGATGATGGAGATGATGTCCAGCTCGATGACGATGGCGATGGCGTCGATTTCCCCTCCGGGAGGGAATTTCCCCGGCGGATTCCTGCCCGCCGGAGAGCTCTTTTCTCTCTGGTGAGGCGGCTGTAACTCTTCGTGAGGTCCTCCCTCTGGCTTAGGTTTTCGGGACGAAGGAGTACGCGAAGAAAAGGAGGCGAAAGGGGCTGTGGGGCCCCCACACCACGGGTGGCGCGGCCAGGCCATGGGCCGTGCCGGCCTGTGGTCTGGGCCTGTGGCTCCTCTCTGCTCCCCCTTCTGGCCCCTCCGTCATCTGGAAAAATAGGAATTTACGTGAAATTTCCTTCCATAGTTGATCTTCCGAAATATTGCGTTGACGGTGCTTTTTCAGTGAGAATCCACGGCTCCGGTGCTTGATCCTCCAATAATGATGAAACATGCAAAATAGATGAAATAACATAAGTATTGTGTCCCAATATGAAATATATCAATGAATAACAGCAAATTATGATACAAAATAGTGATGCAAATTGGACGTATCAACTCCCCCAAGCTTAGACCTCGCTTGTCCCCAAGCGAAACTAAGCTCGATAAACAAGACCACATGTTTATGGAGTGAAGAGTCGATAAATAAAATACGGACAAGAAGCATCATATTCATTCACACAAGACATTCTAGTAAACAACTTCATCATATAACTCATCTTGAAATAAGTAAAGAGAAATCACAAGTAAAAGTGCATAAGAAATCATAAGTGGTGATGGCAAACTTTGTTCTTGGTCAGAGAACTACTAACGGATTGTACTTCTAAGCAAAGCTTTCATATTAGAATTTATAGCTGGGCTTCCATATTCAATCATAACAATCTCCTCATAATCATTGATAACTTCAAAGTCATATTCATTCGAGATAAAATTGGTACTAAACAAGAAAGTATAAAAGACATGATCAACTGAATCATAGCATAAATGATTGGTTCACAACAACTCAATTGCTTGCTTAAGATAGAGGGAAATAGGTTTACTGACTCAACATAAAAGTAAAAGATAGGCCCTTCGCAGAGGAAGCAGGGATTAAATCATGTGCTAGAGCTTTTCAAGTTTTGAAATCATATAAAGAGCATAAAAGTAAGATTTTGAGCGGTGTTTGTTGTTGTCAACGAATGGTAGCGGGCACTCTAACTTGCCAAACGAACCTTCCAAGAGCGGCTCCCATGAGGGACGGCATCTCTACCAGCAAGGTAGATCATCCCCTTCTCTTTTGTTTACACATGTATTTTAGTTTTATTAAGGATGACACTCCCCCCAACCTTGGCTTTCTCAATCCATGGCTAACCGAATACTCGGGTGCCTTCCAACATTCACATACAATGGAGGAGTGTCTATTGCAAAATTAAGTTGCTTACTGATAAATCAGAGCAAAACATGTGAAGAGAATTATTAATGAAAGTTATTAATTGGGGCTGGGAACCCGTTGCCAGCTCTTATTGCAAAATTATTGGATACGCGGATGTGCCGCTAGTCCATTGGTGAAAGTCCGCCCAACAAGATTGAAAGATAAAACACCACATACTTCCTCATGAGCTATAGAACATTGACACAAATAAGGAGTAGTAGTTTGAATAATTTAAAGGTAGCACATGAAGTATTTACTTGGAATGGCAGAAAATACCATGTAGTAGGTAGGTATGGTGGACACAAATGGCATAGGTTTGGTCTAAGGTTATGGATGTATGAGAAGCATTCCCTCTCGATACAGGTCTTTGGCTAGCAAGGTTTGATAGCAAGCATAAAGGTTGAGGGAAACAAACAAATATACATATGATAGAAAAAATCATGCATCTTTCCCATAAGCACAAGCAATTTTAACTTCAGAATACTAAACTCATTAGCATAGAGGTAATAGAGTAATGTGTCTAAGTGTATTTCTCTCTTCTATTCAAACATCAGGGTGTTGTTGCTATTGACCAATGCTAAGTTTGCCAAAACCAAATAGATTTACTCGATGCTCCCAAAGTGATATCAATACTCATGTCAAGAGTAATCATATAATGGAGATTGCAAACTAAAATAAGGTGTGCAAAAAGTAAATGATAAGACTTCTCATTAATATTCCATAACGATAACTCACACCAACGGATACATAGATAACCAACTAAGAGAGATACTTCCACATTGCATACTATTCCATATGATAACTTCCCTACTCATGATATGACACTACTTGATAATAAAAGATAAAGGTAGTGATAATGTGATACCGCGGCACTCCCCCAAGCTTGGAACAAACCAAGGGGATGCCAATACCGATGATGAATTACTCCTTCGGTGATGGTGGTGATGGATTCCTCTCAAGCTTCTTAACAAGCTCCTTTAAATCTTCAATCTCATAGGTGAGGTTGCGAATCATTCCGAGTTGTGCTCAACGCGGCTCATAATCATGTCGTGGTGAATTCCAACTCCTAGAGTTATTTCCCCATCCTTCAGCTTCAGATTTCATCTCTCCTGCAATGTTAGAACGATCTATATCCCAATTACTTGGCAACACTACCTTGGGGGTCCTTTCAGTTTGACGATCGTAGATTAGATTGCGGTAAGGGTTGTAATTGCTCGGAGAAGATGTCCTTGGAGCCAAGTAATGACGTGGAACCGCTCCTCCGGTAGCGATTCGTGCACTCCTCTTGATGTTGGATGGATTTGATATCACGCCAATACTTGCAACGGTGGCACGCTGGTGTACCTGCGGAGCTTCCTCCACTTCTTCCTCATCCTCACTTGCGTCTTCTTCCTTCAGTTCCGGGTCTTGAATATCTTCCTTCAAAGGTCCCTTGTCCTTGTTGTTGGAGACCATGGTGCTTCTAGATCAAAACAAATCTGGCAGAAAACAGCTCGAAACAAAACACGACGAGAAACGATATACGGACCTCCAGGGGTCCGGGGGATTATATAGCAAATATTTTTACGACAAAAGGAAGGTTCCGGCCGAAACGAGTGGAAACGGGACGCCGAGGGCTATCACCATAGGTCGGCGCGGCCAGGGTGGGGCCCGCGCCGGCCTATGGTGACGGGCCCTCGCGCGTCTTTTCCACTCCGTTTCGATTCCGTAATTTTTCATATTTTCCAAAAACAGCAGAAATAATGTTCGGAAAGGTAAACGCGGACTTTTTATTACCTGTACTGTTACCTATTCAAAGTCCAGTTCTGGCGGACTGTCAATTTGTCCTTTGATGAAAGCCTCCGGTGTTTCCACTTGAATAATATCAACATCAACATTATAAGAATCACCCGAGATATAATGCTTGAGTCTTTGTCCATTCACCACCTGTGTGGCATTGCCTTGGAGAGAGCTAATTTTAATTGCTCCTGAACGATACACCTCCTCAACAACATATGGTCCTTCCCACTTCGAGAGTAATTTCCCTGCAAAGAATCTGAGACGAGACCGATACAATAGAACTTTATCTCCAACATTAAACTCTCTTTTGATAATCCTTCTATCATGCCATTTCTTAACTTTTTCTTTAAAGAGTTTAGCATTTTCATAAGCTTCACTTCTCCATTCATCTAGAGAACTTAATTGCAACAACCTCTTATTACCGCAGTTTCGGATCTTTATTTAGTTCTCTAACAGCCCAATAAGCTTTGTGCTCTAGTTCTAAAGGTAAATGACAAGCTTTTCCATAAACCATTTTATAAGGTGACATTCCCATAGGATTTTTATAAGCAGTTCTATAAGCCCAAAGTGCTTCCTTCAATTTACTAGCCCAATTCTTTCTAGATTTATTAACGGTCTTTCCTAAGATAGCTTTAATCTCTCTATTTGATAACTCTACTTGACCACTAGTTTGAGGGTGATAAGCAGAAGCAATTCTATGATTAATACCATACTTAGCAAGAGTTTTTCTAAAACCTCCATGAATAAAATGAGAACCTCCATCAGTCATAATATATCTAGGTATTCCAAATCTAGGAAATATAACATCTACAAGCATTTTTATAGAGGTCTCACCATCAGCACTTTTTGTAGGTATAGCTTCTACCCATTTAGTAACATAATCAACAGCGACAAGTATATGAGTGTTACCATCTGAAGAAGGGAAAGGACCCATGAAGTCGAATCCCCAACAATCGAATGGTTCAATAACAAGAGTATAATTCATAGGCATTTCATTGCGTCTAGAGATATTACCAACTCTTTGACATTCATCACAAGATAAAATAAATTTCCTTGCATCTTTGAAAAGTGTTGGCCAATAAAAACCTGATTGTAGAACCTTTTGCGCGGTTCTATCTCCAGCGTGATGTCCTCCATAAACACTACCATGACATTTACTCAATATCTCCTGTTGTTCATATTCAGGAACACATCTTCGCATAATACCATCTACTCCTTCTTTATATAAGTGTGGGTCATCCCAAAAATAATGCCTCAAGTCATAAAAGAATTTCCTCCTTTGCTGAGCTGAAAAGGTTGGAGGCAAATACTTCGAAACAATAAAGTTAGCATAATCTGCATACCAAGGGCTCTCTCGCGAGCTCACCTTTATTACAGCCAATTGTTCATTTGGAAAACTATCATTAACAGGAACAGGATCATAAGCAATATTTTCCAATCTAGACAAATTATCAGCAACAGGATTATCAGCACCTTTCCTATCTATAATATGTAAATCAAATTCTTGCAAAGAAGTACCCATCTAATAAGCCTTGGCTTAGCATCTTTCTTTGTCATAAGGTATCTAATTGCAGCATGATCAGTATGAATCGTGACTTTTGAATCAACAATATAGGGTCTAAACTTGTCACAAGCAAAGACTACAGCTAACAATTCCTTTTCAGTTGTAGCATAATTTCTTTGAGCAGCATCAAGAGTCTTACTAGCATAATGAATAACATTTAATTTTTTATCTACCCGCTGTCCAAGAACAGCGCCTACAGCAAAATCACTAGCATCACACATAATTTCAAAAGGCAAATTCCAATCAGGAGGTTCGACTACAGGAGCAGTTGTTAAGGCTTTCTTTAGAGTTTCAAAAGCTTCCTTACAATCATCATCAAAAACAAAAGGTACATCTTTTTGAAGAAGATTAGTAAGAGGTTTTGAAATTTTAGAGAAATCTTTAATAAATCTCCTATAAAACCCAGCATGACCAAGAACACTACGAATACCTTTAACATCCCTGGGATAGGGCATCTTTTCAATTGCTTCAACTTTAGCTCTATCAACTTCAATACCTCTCTCGGAAATTTTATGTCCCAATACAATTCCTTCATTAACCATAAAGTGGCATTTCTCCCAATTAAGAACAAGGTTAGTTTCTTCACATCTCTGCAAAACTTTATCGAGGTTTCGCAAGCAATTATCAAAAGAATTCCCATAGACAGAAAAATCATCCATGAACACCTCTACAATACTTTCGCAAAAACCATGAAAAATAGCAGACATGCATCTTTGAAAAGTAGCAGGAGCATTACATAAACCAAAAGGCATACGCCTATAAGCATAAGTTCCATAAGGACAAGTAAACGTGGTTTTCTCTTGATCTTTAGCTTTAACAGCAATTTGTGAAAACCCAGAATAACCATCAAGAAAGCAAAAATGAGTATTTTTAGATAACCTTTCTAGCATTTGATCAATAAAGGGTAAAGGGTAATGATCTTTCTTAGTAACTTTATTAACTTTTCGAAAATCAATGCACATTCTATACCCTACAACTATTCTTTGAGGAATAAGCTCATCATTATCATTAGGCACAACAGTCATTCCTCCTTTCTTAGGAACACAATGCACAGGACTAACCCATCTACTATCAGCAATAGGATATATAATACCAGCTTCAAGAAGTTTTAATACCTCATTCCTTACCACCTCTTTCATCTTCGGAATTAGACGACGTTGATGTTCAACAACAGGCTTTGCATCATCTTCCATATTAATAGCATGTTGGCAAATAGAAGGAGAAATCCCTTTCAAATCATCAAGAGTATAGCCAATAGCTCCTCGGTGTTTCTTCAATATTTCCAATAACCTTTCTTCCTCAATCTCTGAAAGCTTAGAACTAATAATAACAGGATATATTTTCTTATCATCAATATGAGCATATTTAAGATTATCAGGTAAAGGCTTTAAATCGAAAACAGGATCTTCCTTTGGTGGCGGTGTTGTACCCAAATCTTCCACCGGTAAATCATGCTTGAGAATAGGTTGGCGAAGAAAAATTTCCTCAAGATCATCTCTTTCTTTCCTAAAAGCTTCACTTTCACTATTCTCCAAATGTTGCTGCAAAGGATTATTAGGAACAAGAACAATAGATGCACACTGCTCCATTTTAAAATCATTACTAGGCAAGTCAGCTTTATAAGGAGTTTTGGTAAATTTAGAAAAGTTAAATTCATAAGGTTCACCAGCAAATCTAGTCAAAATTTTCTCTTTCTTACAATCTATAATAGCTCCACAAGTATTTAGAAAAGGTCTACCAAAAATGATAGGACAATGATCACTAGCAGCAGAACCAAGTACCAAAAAGTCAGCAGGATATTTAATCTTACCACATAGAACTTCCACATCTCGAACAATACCAATTGGAGAAATAGTTTCTCTATTAGCCAGATGAATAACCACATCAATATCTTCAAGTTCACAAGAACCAATTTCGTGCATAATCTCCGTGTAAAGCTCATAAGGAATAGCACTAACACTTGCACCAATATCACATAAACCATAATAGCAATGATCACCAATTCTAACAGATAGCATAGGAACACTAACTTGTTTGGGTTTATTAGGATGTGAAACAATATTAGAAGCATCTTCACAGAAAATAATATGACCATCCTCCACATTTTCAGTCACAAGATCTTTAACTATTGCAACAGCAGGTTCAATTTTAATTTGTTCTTCAGGTTCTTTAGGTTTCTTTTCACTTTTATTAACAGCACTAGATATGACAGAGTACTCCTTCATTTTAGCAGGGAAAGGAGTTTTTTCAATATAAGCTTCAGGAATAACATTATCAATAGTTTCAATCACTACACATTTGTTTACAGATGAATCAATTTTATCTTTATACGGTTCATGATACTTATCAAAATTCTTCTTAGGCAGTTCATAATGAGAGGCAAAAGCTTTATAAAGATTTGCAACAACTTGAGAATCAAGACCATATGTAGCACTCATATTACGAAATTTATCAGTATCCATAAAAGCTTCAATGCATTTCTAATCATAAATTATACCTGATTCTCTATCTTTGTCGTTCTCCCATCCTTCAGTATTTTCTTGGATCCGATCAAGAAGGTCCCTTTTAAACTCTTCTTTGTTGCGTGTAAATGATCCAGAACAAGAAGTATCCAGCAAGGTCTTGTCTTGAAAAGAAAGTCTTGCATAGAAATTATCAATAATAACATTACCAGGAAGCTCATGAATGGGGCATTTGAGCATTAAAGACTTCAATCTCCCCCAAGCTTGGGCAATACTCTCTCCATCATGAGGCCAAAAATTATATATGCGGTTCCGATCTTTGTGAATTTCACTTGAGGATAAAATTTGGAATAAAATAAAGGCACAATGTCCTCCCAATCAATAGAATCACCATTCTTCAGCAATTTATACCAATGCGCCGCTTTACCAGACAGCGATATAGTGAATAGTTTCTTCCTAACTTCATTCATAGAAATACCTGCACATTTGAATAACCCGCATAATTCATGCAAAAACAATAAATGATCACCAGGATGGACAGTTCCATCCCCTTCATAGCGGTTATCCATAACACGTTCAATAATTTTCATAGGTATTTTATATGGTACTACTTCCTCACCTGGCGCTTCATCCACTACCGTTGCAGTAGTAGTAGATTTCCCAAATAGAAATTGAAGAGAAGATCTCTCCATAATGACTTATAGCAGCAGGCAGAAATAAAATCAGCACAAACAGTAAAGGTTTTCCTTACCAATTCCACTTACAAATAGCGCTTCACTCCCCGGCAACGGCGCCGGAAAATAGTCTTGATGACCCACAAGTATAGGGGTGTATCGTAGTATCTTCGATAAGTAAGAATGTCGATCCCAACGAGGAGCAGAAGGTGTTGCAGCAGTTTCGATGAAGGATTCACTGTAAATGCTCACAAACAAGTATTCAAGGGGTTTTGATGTAATAGAGGAATAAAGTACGAGTAAGTAAAATGCGGGAGAAATAATTGCAGCGAGTGGCCCAATCCTTTTTAGCACAAAGGACAAGCCGGTTTGTTTACTTATAATGACCAAACGTTCTTGAGGACACACGGGGATTTTAGTCTAGTGCTTTCGCTTCATGTAGCTAAATAATCTTCATTGTTTTGATAAGTGTTGTGTGGGTGAACCTATGCTAATGCATCGCCCTTCCTAGGACTAATACATACTTGTGATTATACCCCTTGCAAGCATCCGCAACTACAAGAAAGTAATTAAGATAAATCTAACCACAGCCTTAAACTCTGAGATCCTGCGATCCCTCTTGCATCGATATACTAACGGGAGCTCAGGTTTCTGTCACTCCGGCAACTCCGCAATTAGCAACCGAATACAAGATGCACTCCCCTAGGCCCATAAATGGTGAAGTGTCGTGTAGTCGACGTTCACACGACACCACTAGAAGAATGACACCACAACTTAAATATCATAACATTGAATATTACTCAACCATAATTCACTACTAGCATTTAGACTTCACCCATGTCCTCAAGAACTAAACGAACTACTCACGAGACATCATATGGAATACAATCAGAGGTGATATGATGATGAATAACAATCTGAACATAAACCTTGGTTCAATGGTTTCACTCAATAGCATCTACAACAAGTAGAGAATAACACCGGGAGAGTTTCCCCTATCAAACAATCAAGATCCAACCCAAATTGTTACAGCGGTGACGAGGTGCAGCGGTGGTGATGGCGGTGTAGATGGTGGAGATGATGATGATGATGATGGAGATGATGTCCAGCTCGATGACGATGGCGATGGCGTCGATTTCCCCTCCGGGAGGGAATTTCCCCGGCGGATTCCTGCCCGCCGGAGAGCTCTTTTCTCTCGGTGTTCTCCGCCCCGCAGAGGCGGCCGTAACTCTTCGTGAGGTCCTCCCTCGGCTTAGGTTTTCGGGACGAAGGAGTACGCGAAGAAAAGGAGGCGAAAGGGGCTGTGGGGCCCCCACACCACAGGGTGGCGCGGCCAGGCCATGGGCCGCGCCGGCCTGTGGTCTCGGCCCACCTTGGCTCCCTCTCTCCCCTTCGGCTCCCTCCGTCATCTGGAAAAATAGGAATTTACGTGAAATTTCCTTCCACGTTGATCTTCCGAAATATTGCGTTCCGACGGTGCTTTTTCCAACAGAATCCCGGCTCCGGTGCTTGATCCTCCAATAATGATGAAACATGCAAAATAGATGAAATAACATAAGTATTGTGTCCCAATATGAAATATATCAATGAATAACAGCAAATTATGATACAAAATAGTGATGCAAATTGGACGTATCAGTTAGAACATAACGATAACCACCGCGCGATGCTACACTCATTGGTCCGCACACATCGGTATGTATGATTTTCAATAAGTCTGTAGCTCACTCCATTGTACCAGAAAATGGAGTCTTAGTCATTTTTCCCATTAGACATGCTTCGCATCTGTCAAGTGACTCAAGAAGTCCATCGGAATGGAGTTTCTTCATGCGCTTCACTCCAATATGACCAAGACGACAGTGCCACATATAAGTAGAATTATCATTCAGTTTAATTCGCTTAGCATCAATGTTATAAACATGTGTATCACTACTATCGAGATTTAACAAGAATAAACCATTCATCTCAGGTGCATGGCCATAAAAGACATTACTCATATAAATCAAACAACCATTATTCTAAGACTTAAACGAATAACCGTCTTGCATCAAACAAGATCCAGATATAATGTTCATGCTCAACGCAGGTACCAAATAACAATTATTGAGGTTTAAAACTAATCCCGAAGGTAGATGTACAGGAGCGTGCCGACGGCGATCACATCGACCTTGGATCCATTTCCAACGCGCATCGTCACCTCGTCCTCGCAGGCTTCGTTTATTCCGCAGCCTGTTTCGAGTTACAAATGTGAGCAACCGAACCAGTATCAAATACCCAGGCACTACTACGAGAACCAGTAAGATAGACATCAATAACATGTATATCAAATATACCTTTCTTCTTGACGTGGCCGCTCTTCAGATCGGCCAAGTATTTGGAGCAATTACGCTTCCAGTGCCCCTTCCCCTGGCAGTAGTAACACACAGTCTCAGGCTTAGGACCAGCCTTAGGCTTCTCAGGAGGCGCCGCAACTTTCTTGCAGCCCTTCTTGAAGTTTCCCTTGTTAGGCTTGCCCTGCTTCTTGAAACTGGTGGTCTTTTTGACCATCAACACTTGGTTCTCCTTCCGTATTTCTACTTCAGCAGATTTCAGCATGGAGAAGAGTTCAGGTAACTCTTTGTTCATGTTCTGCATGTTGTAGTTCATCACGAAGTTCTTGTAACTTGGTGGCAGTGATTGGAGGACATGATGAATACCCAGCTGGTTAGGGATCACAATCCCCAAGTCATGAGCTTCTTCGTGTCCGGACATGGCGAACACGTGCTCACTAATGGAGCTGCCCTCTTCCATCATACAGCCAAAGAACTGTTTCGAGGCCTCATAGCTTCCACGGCCGCATGATTTTCAAAGATAACCTTGAGCTCACGCATCATCTCACAAGGGTCGTGGTGCTCAAAACTCTTTTGGAGCTCGCTCTAGGCTGCACAGGATGGCACACTACACTCGGAGTAACGAGTCACCCGAGTCTCGTAAACATTCTTTACGTCCCGGACACTGCAGAGGTGGTGGGGGACCTAGCGGCATTGAGCACATATGCAGGCTTCCACCAGTGAGAAAATCCTCACATGACGGAACCGGTCAGTGAAGTTGCTACCATTGCTCTTAAGCTTTTCTTTCTCTAGGAACTGGTTAAAATTGATGGAGGGGGCGCCATGATCTACAACATATTTACAAAGAGTTTAGACTAAGTTTATGATAAATTGAGTTCAATTTTAATTCTTAAATTAACTAGGTGAACTCCCACTCAAAACAACATCCCTCGCATTGTCTTAGTGATTACACGAACCAAATCCACTACACCAAGTCCGATCTTCACGAGAAAAGATGTAGCTTCAAAGGCGAACACTCAAAGTGTTCATCATATAATTCATATGACTCATGCTCTACCTTTCGGTATCCCATGTTCCGAGACCATGTCTGTACATGCTAGGCTTGTCAAGGCAACCTTAGTATCCGCGTGTGCAAATCTGGCTTGCACCTGTTGTATGCACATGTAGAGTCTATCACACCCGATCATCACGAGATGCTTCGAAACGACAAGTCTTAGCAACGGTGCATACTAAGGATGAACACTTTATTTAGTGAGAGGGATCATCTTATAATGCTACCGTCGCGATCTAAGCAAAATAAGATGCATAAAGGATTAACATCACATGCAATTCATAATGTGTGATATGATATGACCTTTCTTCTTGTGCTTTTGATCTCCATCTCCAAAGCACGGACATGATCTCCATCATCACCAGCATGGCGTCAAGGTCAGTGGCGCCGCTTCATGGTTGTCCATCACTTATAGCTACTATAACAACTACTTGAAATAAAGCTATTACATGATGAATAGACACGCAGGTCTTTAACAAAAATTAAAGACAACCATTAGGCTCCTGCCGGTTGCCATAATACAACAATGAACATCTCATACATCAAATATAATCATCATCACATCATGGCCATATCATATCACCAAACCCTGCAAAAACAAGTTAGACGCCTCTAATTTGGTTTGCATATTTTACGTGGTTTAGGGTTTTCGAGTAAGATCCAATCTACCTACGAACATGAACCACAACGGTGATACTAGTGTTGACAATAGAAAGTGCAAATTGTAATCTTCACTATGGTTGGAGAGACAGACACCCGCAAAGCCACTTATGCAATACAAGTTGCATGTCAAGCGTGGAGCAAGTCTCATGAGATGCGGTCATGTAAAGTTAGCCCGGGCCGCTTCATCCCACCATCCCGCAAGATGCAAAGTATACAAACTAAAGCAACAAAAGCATCACCGCCCACAAACCATTGTGTTCTACTCGTGCAACAGATCTATGCATAGACATTGCTCTGATACCACTGATGGGGTTCGTTGCATAGAAAACAAAAATTTCCTACCGCAAGACGAATAAATCCAAGATCTAATCTATGAAACACCCAAGATCTAATCTACAAGATCGGAGCAACGAGATTGATATGAGACTAACCCTCGAAGATTTCCAAAGCCTACGAGATTAGATCTCGTTGTTGGTGTAGACGATCGTCCCCGGTGCTGCAATCCCAGCAACTCGGTCGCGCGTACGGTGTCGATGAAGCCCCTTCTCTCCTTGTTCCAGCGGGCAGCGGAGGTGTGGTAGATCTCCACGGAATCCCAGCAGCACGACGGTGTGGTGGTGGTGGTGGAGAAGAGTTGCTGCAGGGCTTCGCCTAAGCCCGCACAGCGTATGGAGGAGGGAGAGAGGGAGGCTAGGGCTGAGGGGTGCCTTGGCCGGCCACCCCTCCCTCTTTATATAGGTGGGGGGTCGTCCTAGGGTTTCCCCTAGGGCCCACCCTTCCCTTTGGGCGCATGGAGGGGGGCAAACCCCTCCCCCAAGTGTTCCCCCTTATCTCCTAATTTAAACCATTTATTTTAGGAGATAGATCTTATCTCTAAGTTTAAACCATTTAAACTAGAGATAGATCTTATCTCTAAGGGGGGCGGCCTGGGCCCACATGTCATGGTGGGCAGGACCCACTATGCCATGTGGCGCCTATGTGGCCTCTCCCAGGGTGGTGGGCCCACTGGTGACCCTTCTAGAACATTCTAGAAGCTCTGTTCAAAACACCGGAACTTTCCCGAACCCCGGAAAATGACTTCCCATATATGAATCTTATTCTCCGGACCATTCCGGACCTCCTCGTGATGACCTGGATCCCATCCGAGACTCGAACAAAAACTTTGGACTCCATCTCATATTCGAATCTACTTATGCGACATCGAACCTTGCGCGTCACCCTACGGTTCGCGAACTACGCAGACATGGTCGAGACTCCTCTCCGAGCAATAACCAATAGCGGGATCTGGAGATCCATAATGGCTCCCACATATTCAACGATGACTTAGTGATCGATTGAACCATTTACATATAATGCCGATTCCCTTTGTCTCGCGATATTTTACTTGTCCGAGGTTCGATCATAGGTATCTCCATACCTTGTTCAACCTCGTTACCGACAAGTACTCTTTACTGTACCGTGGTATGTCATCTCTTATGATCCAATCATATGCTTGCAAGCTAATTAGACGACATTCCACCGAGAGGGCCAGAGTATATCTATCCGTCATCAGGATGGACAAATCCCACTATCTCACACTTTCCAAATACTTAATCCCATCTTTATAACCACCCATTTACGCAATGGCGTTTGATGTAATCAAAGTACCCTTCCGGTGTAAGTGATTTACATGATCTCATGGTCGAAGGACTTAGACAACTATGTATCGAAAGCTTATAGCAAATTGAACTTAATAACTTGATCTTATGCTACGCTCATTTGGGTGTGTGTCCATTATATCATTCAAACAATGACATAACCTTGTTATTAATAACATCCAATGTTCATGATCACGAAACCATGATCATCCATTAATCAACAAGCTAGTTATACAAGAGGCTTACTAGGGACTCTTGTTGTTTACATAACACACATGTATCAATGTTTCGGTTAATACAATTATAGCATGGTGCTGGCGTGTAGTCGACACGTCCGTTGGGAACCCCAAGAGGAAGGTGTGATGCGCACAGCAGTAAGTTTTCCCTCGGTAAGAAACCAAGGTTATCGAACCAGTAGGAGCCAAGAAGCACGTGAAGGTTGTTGGTGGAGGCATGTAGTGCGGCGCAACACCAGTGAAACCGGCGCCAACGTGGAACCTGCACAACACAATCAAGATACTTTGCCCCAACGTAACATGAGGTTGTCAATCTCAGCTTGCTGAAAACAAAGGATTAAGCGTATCGAGTGGAAGATGGTGTTTGTTTGCAAAGAACAGTAAAGAACAATAATTGCAGTAGAATGTATTCAGATGTAAAAGAATGGACCGGGGTCCACAGTTCACTAGTGGTGTCTCTCCAATAAGATAACTAACATGTTGGGTGAACAAATTACAGGTGGGCAATTGACAAATCAAGATTCAATACATATCAACGATGATTACTATGTGATTTAATCAAGGCATTACGACAAAGTACATAGACCGCTATCCAGCATGCATCTATGCCTAAATAATCCACCTCCGGGTTATCATCCGACCCCCTCCAGTATTAAGTTGTAAACAACAGATAATTGCATTAAGTATGGTGCGTAATGTAATCAACACAAATATCCTTAGACAAAGCATCAATGTTTTATCCCTAGTAGCAACAACACATCCACAACCTTAGAACTTTCGTCACTGTCCCAGATTCAATGGAGGCATGAACCCACTATCGAGCATAAATACCCCTCTTGGAGTTACAAGTATCAACTTGGCCAGACTACTAGCAACGGAGAGCATACAAGAACATAAACAACATATATGATAGATTGATAATCAACTTAACATAGTATTCTAGATTCATCGGATCCCACCAAACACAACATGTAGCATTACAAATAGATGATCTTGATCATCTTAGGCAGCTCACAAGATCTATAACAATGATAGCACAAGCGGAGAAGACAACCATCTAGCTACTGCTATGGACCCATAGTCCAAGGATGAACTACTCACGCATCAATCCGGAGGCGGGCATGATGATGTGGAGCCCCCCGGTGATGACTCTCCGGCAGGTGCCGGAGGCGATCTCCTGAATCCCTCGAGATGGGATTCGCGGCGGCGGCGTCTCGGAAGGTTTTCCGTATCGTGGCTCCTACAGGGGTATTCGCGACGAAGGCTATATGTAGGCGGTAGGTCGCGACGAGGGGCCTGCACCACGGCCGCGCGACCAGGGCCTGGGCCGCGCCGCCCTATGGTCTGGCCACCTCGTGGCCCCACTCGTTATCCCTCCGTCAGCTTCATGCAAAATAGGACCCTGGGCGTTGATTTCGTCCAATTCCGAGAATATTTCCTTACTAGGATTTCTGAAAGCAAAAATTGCAGAAAACAGCAACTGGCGCTTCGGCATATAGTGCCGGAAAATGTATAATAATGTTGTAAAGTATGTATAAAACATTTAAGTATTGTCATAAAAGTAGCATGGAACATAAGAAATTATAGATACGTTTGAGACAAGCATCCCCAAGCTTAGTTCCTACTCGTCCTCGAGTAGGTAAACGATAACACAAATAATTTCTGAAGTGACATGCTACCAACATAATCTTGATCAACATTATTGTAAAGCATATGAGTTGAATGGAGTGATCTGAACAAAAGATTGCTAACAAAGATAATGATTAAACAAATGAATCATATAGCAAAACTTTTCATGAATAGTACTTTCAAGACAAGTATCAACAAGACTTGCATAAGAGCTAACTCATAAGCAATAAATTCAAAGTAGAATGCATTGAAGCAACACAAAGGATGATTAAGTTTCAGCAATTGCTTTCAACTTGTAACATATATATCTCATGGATATTTGTGTCAACATAGAGTAATATAACAAGTGCAATAAGTAAACATGTAAGTATCAATGCACACAGTTAACACAAGTGTTTGCTTCTAAGATAGAAAGAAGTGGGTAAACCGACTCAACATAAAGTAAAAGAATGGCCCTTCGCAGAGGGAAGCATGGATTACTATTTTTGTGCTAGATCTTTTGGTTTGAAAACATAGAAACAATTTTGTCAACGGTAGTAATAGTTCATATGTGCTATGCATAGTACTTCCTACAAGTTGCATGTCTCATGCATAGAGTACTAATAGTGCTCGCACCTTGTCCTAATCAGCTCGGAAAACACGGATTATCATAACATGACATATGCTTCAACCAAGTGTCACAAAGGGGTACCTCTATGCCGCCTGTACAATGGTCTAGGAGAAAGCACGCATTGGATTTCTCGCTTTTGATTATTCTCAACTTAGACATCCATACCGGGACAACATAGACAACAGATAATGGACTCCTCTTCCAAATAGGCTTAACACACCCTCAGGCAGAGGGTTTATTATAAGTCGGGGGAGCTTGGCGGAAAGCTGACTCCACCGCCTGGAGAGGATGCTGGTTTTTGCGGCGTCCGAGACATGGAGTCGGTCAAGAATGTTGAGCAGAATGTCATTGGGCAAGGTGCTGATTCTATCATCTCCGCAGTCTTCCTGCATTTGGCATGGAAACAAATCAGGGTTGATTTCAATCTAGTCATGGATACGCACCTTTGACATTCGCTTGATGCAATTTTGATAGAAGCTTGAAGTATTTTTCCACACATATATTGCAATTATGAAAGAAGCAATTTAGATGCAGAAGCAATTATTATGTAGTCCAGAAGATACAAGCTTGAAGTAACTAGGAGTGGACCTAGGGGAAACGAAAGGACAATGAACTCACCTCCATAGCTCCCGTAAAGAAATTCAATGTAGTACAAGAGTTACAATTCTCATAAGCACAAAGATGTACAATTTAGATGTAGTACAATAGGTACAGACTTTTTCTCGTAAAGCAACACAAACATTGTAGTTATGAAAGAAGCAATTTCGATGCAGTACAAGATGTAGAGAACTGATGATATTTATTTCCCAATACAAAAATACAATAGAGAAAGAATCGCAATTTCAATGTCGTCCAAACTTGATTTTTGTTCCCGTAAACAGGTTTAAGGAAGCAACTATAATTAGAGGAAAAGAAAGCATCCAGTCTAGAGGAAAAGAAAGGAACTCACCGCCATGGCCCCCGCGTTGATTTTCCGAGGCTTAAATCTGGCACTTGATGGCTCTTGAGTTGCTAGTCTCGTCTGAAAGCTGATATATCGAACGAATCGGTGGTCTGGTCCTGGAGTTGGCGCAAACTCGGAGATTTATAGCGGGTTGGTTCGGGACAAGTCGGAGACTGAAATCGAGATGGATTTGAACTCCTTCAAAAATCTAAACCCGCCCAGCCCCAGATGAGCCCCAAAGGGCCCGGATCTGGGCAGAGAGAGCACCCTACGCGCCACCTCGCCGCCAAGGGCTTGACTAGAGAGTACCGACTATCGACAGAACCCCACCCGTGCCATCCTTCTCCTGATCTTATCCTGATTATCAACGTGGTTGATTTCATCACTGACAGTAACATGTATGCTTGGTGGTTTTTGAGTTGAAGTAAACTGCAACTGAATATATAGCTCATCTTTATTATTTGTTTTCCTAAAAAAAAGTAGTAATATCCTAGACCACTATAATGGCTGTGTATAACTACTATACTAAGAGCGATCAACTTCGATTTTTCTCAGAATTTTCACTTTCTCCCGTCACTATTTCTCCTGCTAACACGTGTTTTCATGTGTACGGTTTAATTTTGTGTGTGATTCTGGGGTCCTGTTCTGTTTTTCCTGCTGTTTGACGGGACTGGTTGTGCTTACCTCTTTTTCCTTTGGGGACTCTTTGGGTTCGTGTAGTGTTTTGCCCATCTGACCGCTGGTGGGACCCATCGGCCTGCTTAGGCGGTGTGGTCAGGGGTTGCCTCCTTTTTCACCGGAGTTTTGCGTCGTTGATTTCTCCGATTCATGTTTTCACTTCTTTTTCCTGTTCTTTTCTACTTCTTCGTGGTTTCTGTTGCCGGAACCTCTCTTCTTGGCATCTTCGTCGGCCGTCGGTTATGGTGCGTGGGTCTATCCATGGGTCTCTGTCATCTAGGGTTCCTGCTGTCCAAGAGCCCGTTGATGGAGGCGCGTCTGTTGGCGATCGCCGCCGCGGTGGTGGGCCTGCTGGCCGGCGGCGGGGTGGTGTTGCTTCTTCGGCGCGCGGTGGTGCTGCTTCCAGCCGGCGGCGTGCTGCTGCTCTCTCGCCGCGTGGTGGCGGCGTCCGCGGGCGGCGCGATCTGCGCGGTCGGCCGCGCATTGGTTCTGAGTCTCCTTCTATGGACATTGGTGATGGTGGCTTCGGTGGATCGTTCCCTGTGGCCGTAGATGGATTGGTCGGGACTTCTTCTTCCTCTGGTATGTAGTTATACCTGTACTTTTTCTTACTATTTTTTAACTGATTTTTGTCTCACTCTTGTTTGCTGATTTTGTTAATGCGTTTTTTAATGTCCAGGCCATGCTGTGTTGACTTCGCCTGTGTCTTCTACTGCTGCCCAGGCGCGTCGTCGTCGAGAAATTAGAATGGGAAAACGGCCTCTTTTGGTGGATGGTATTCTCTTAGTTTGTCCTCTTTTGCATCTGCCTATTTTTTCTCTTTGTCTTTTGTTGTTCATTTGTTTGTTTTCTCTGCAGGAGAGTCTTCATCAGGGTTTTCAGCGTCGGTGTTTGGTGATGTGACTTTACCATCAACTGCGTCGTCGTCTGTTGTCTCTTCGCGTGTGTTGTTGCCTGAATTTTCAGCAAGAGTTCCACTGCCATCGTTTCATGACTTGCCTTTACTGTCGGCTGCGCCATCGTCTGTTCTCTTCGCATTTGTTGCTATCTGTTGATTATGTGCTCCAGACGGTACTGCAGCAAGACTTTCAGTATTCTCTTGGCCTGCATGTTCCTTGGTAACGGCTTATCCGACTCCTGGTACGCACGTGCTGTCCTTTCGTTTAGTTTATTTCCTTTTGTTTTTTCTATATGTATTCTAAATTTATTATCTTCTTTTTGTTTTCCAGTTTCTCCTTTGCCCTTTGTCGAAGGAAAAGAGGTTTTGTTAAATCGTCGTAAAAGAAAAGTGATTCATAACTTGCAATTGAGAAGGGTTCGAGGTTTGAACGGCGTTAACAAATCACTTTTTTCCCACAAGTTTCTGTGCTTTTGCTCTGCTCTTTTGTTTACCAGCGTTCCATCTGATTTGTTTGCAGTTTCGCTCAGTGGACCACCATTTTGTGATAAGTGTGTTGCTATGCTCAAAGGTGCTGCTTCAGTTAAAGAGATTACCGTTAAAGCTAATACTACGATTGTTTACTTCCCTCATGTTGATTCTCTTAAAAATATCATATCATCTTTCTAAGTATAATTTCGATTATCTGGAGTGTTTATATATTCTAATCTATTCATGTTCGTAGACAGTACATCTGGAAGGTTTAAACAGGAACATTGCAAATAAACTATATTTGAGTGATAATGTCAGTGCATAATTTCTTATGCGAACCTATTTTTACCTCACAAATGATGATAACGAGGCTTGGTATATGCACTGACTTAAATAAAGTGAGGGTTACTGATCGGAAGCACAAACTAAGATATCTGGTCAAGTAGGTTGTATTTTAGCATAAGTACACATTTATATTCTGCCTGTCAAAAAAATAAGTACGCATTTATACCAAGATCCAGATTAAACCAAAATACTTGGTCAAGTAAAGTGTTCTCTGGCTACAAATTGTCTAAGTATAATTTAGATTATCTGGAGTGTTTATATCTAATCTATTCCTGTTCGTAGACAGTACATCTGGAAGTTTTAAACAGGAACATTGCAAATAAACTATATTGGAGTGATAATGTCAGTGCATAATTTCTTATGCGAACCTATTTTTACCTCACAAATGATGATAACGAGGCTTGGTATATGCACTGACTTAAATAAAGTGAGGGTTACTGATCGGAAGCACAAACTAAGATATCTGATCAAGTAGGTTGTTTTTTAGCATAAGTACACATTTATATTCTGCCTGCCAAAAAAAATTAAGTACACATTTATACCAAGATCCAGATTAGACCAAAATACTTGGTCAAGTTAAGTGTTATCTGCCTACAAATTAAGTAGTCTCCTATCCATACGCCCTCAAGCTTCCCATCGTAGCTCTTCATCTCTAGATTCATCAAAGTAAGCTTCTGCATGGTGTAATCTATGTTTTTTTATAGTATTTTTGTGATCGTGCCTGTTTGGTTCATGGTGTTGTACAACTGTTTTGACAATATAAAATGTTATGTTTTCTGCCTTTATTTTCACACGTTGCTTATAGTCAGTTTTATGCCCCACCTCAATATCATGGTTGTGATTTATGAATGATATGTAGTAGACATTGTTTATTCTTCAACTCTCTATTACCTTCATGGCGCGGTGTGCCATATGCTGACTTATTAATTCTTCTCTCGTTTCTTTTCTTTGTTTGTTAACTTGCTGTTCTTCTCTTTCTGCAGTTCTTTCATCTGAACGGTCATACTATGGAGTTCCTGCCTATGCGTGTGAAAAATGCGGTGCTCTGTTTTGGTATATGGAGCGATCGAAGAGATCTAGCATTCGCAAGGGGCAGCTGCCCCTTTTTTCTGGTTGTTGTCTCCGTGGAAAAGTATCTTTGCCACGGTTCAACGATTGGCCTTCTCCTTTGAAAGAGCTGCTTTCTTATGGTTGTGGGCCAGCTTCTGCTCATTTTCATCGCCTTATCAGGCATTATAATTCATTATTTGCTTTTACATCAATGGGTGCTGATGTTGATCGGACAATTAATTCTGGTGGTGCTCCATACATATTCAAGATGGGCGGCTGTGCTTACCACAGGATAGGATCGCTCCTCCCGCATGGCACTGATTCTCCCAAGTTTGCGCAGCTTTACATGGTTGATTCTGCTACTGAGGTGCAGCGTAGGCTCGATTTATTTGGTCGTGAGGATATTGTTGGAGAGGGTGGCTGTACTGAATCAGCGGATCCTCTTATTGTTAGGGAGCTTACTGAGATGCTTGATCATCATAACCATCTGGTTCAGCAATTCAGATATGCGCGTCGGAGGCTGCAGTTTTCTGACTGTCCTAATGTGGTTATCAGGTTTCTTGGTGATGAAGGCGGATCTCATGGGACACGTTTCTCTGGTCCTACAGCTTGCGAGGTTGCTGCATTGATTGTGAACGACCTAACGCCTGAAGTTAACCGCTTTGATGTTGTGGCTGAGACACACTCGCATGAGTTGAGGCAGGTGTCTTCGTTGAATCCTTCGCTAATGGCGCTCCAGTATCCATTGCTTTTCCCTTATGGTGACAAAGGGTTTCACCTAGGAATTAAGTATGTCATTAATCGATCTTCCTCGGCTAGGCGTTCTGTGCCTCGGCATGTGTCTATGCCCTCTTCTTCTGCCGTGGTGGATAAGTCTACTTCTTCTTCTTGGGATGAGGTGTCTATGCTCGAGTATTACTCTTATTATTTTCACTATCGACGGAATGAACCTAATCCTTATACATGTTGTGGGCGCCTTAGTCAGCAAATTATTGTAAATGCTTACTCTTGTGTGGAAGCAAGCAAACTAGCTTATCACTTTTGGAATCAGGAAGCTCTTCGGTCTGAGACATATCAGGGCATTACTGATGCTATTGGTGAAGGCAGTTCTACTGGGAAAAATGTAGGTGTTCAGTACATACTCCATTCGAGTTTCACTGGTGGTCCTCGGTATATGGTTCAGAATTATCATGATGGCATGGCCATTACTCGGGTCCATGGTGCTCCTGACCTTTTTGTTACTTCTACGTGCAATCCTAAATGGCAAGAGATAAGTGATGCCTTGACGATGGAGCCACATCAGTGTGCATCAGATCGACCTGATATTGTTACAAGAGTTTTCCATATGAAGTACAACGAATTTCTTGCCGCTGTCAAGAGTGGTGAACTCTTTGGGCCTATCAAAGCATGTACGTGTACTTCGCTTCTCAGTCCTTTTCTATTTTTTGGGCAAGTTTTATGTTACGTATGCTTCATGGATTTTTCTGTTACTTTTAGCTCATCCTTTATATGTTTAGTTTTTTTTTCTTGCTACTCTTCTATTATTTTATCTTCTCTTGGTGTAACATCTTCTATTTTTTTTCTGTTGTATTTCTTCTTGCTGTAGATCTTTATGTTGTTGAGTTTCAGAAGAGGGGTTTGCCGCATACACATACTCTTATATGCTTAAAAAGGAACACTAAAGAACCATCGTCAGCATTGATTGATAGTTTTGTTTCAGCTGAGCTGCGTGATCCGGAAAAAGATCCATTAGGCTATGTTCTTGTGGATGAGTTTATGGTACATGGTCCCTGTGGTGATCTTAATGTAAATTGTCCCTGTATGAAAGAAGGGATTTGTTCAAAACGTTTAACTAAGGCCTATAATGATGAGACTTTGGTAGATGATAAAGGATTCCTGGTTTATCGTCGACGTGAGGATGGTCGTTTCGTTCTTAGAAACAAGGGAACTGTTAAGCTTACAAACAAGTGGGTTGTTCCATACAATTTAGGTCTATTGAAGAGATTTCAGGCTCATATAAATGTTGAATGGTGCAATAAAACAAATTTGCTCAAGTATTTGTTCAAGTATGTTACAAAGGGTCCTGATATGGCCCGCGTCCGTTTCCAGGCTGCAGCTGTTGCTGCATCGGCTGATGGTGCAGCTTTGCCTCTTGGTCGAAATGAAATCGAAGAATATATCAAGTGCAGGTCACCTATCTATCCTCTTTTATTTTGTTATTACTGTTTTCTCTTTCCCTGTTTTTTCGTTTGTTCCACCTTTGCTCATTACAACATTTATGCAAATAATGTTCTTCTCTTCTGCTTTTTGTAGGTATATTTCTGCGCGTGAAGCATGTTGGCGTATGTTCTCTTACGATATTCATGGGCGCCAGCCTTCTGTTGAGCGACTTGTTGTACACTTGCCTGGAATGAATCGAGTTATTTTCCATGAGAATCAGCCACTTGCATCTTTGGTTGACAGGTCTTTATTCCATAAAACCATGTTGACAGAGTGGTTTGTTGCTAATGAGAACCATCCTGAAGCTAGAGATTTAACCTACCTAGACTTCCCTACCGGCTGGGTATGGAATGCATCTCAGAAGGTTTGGACCAAGAGAAGACAAAAGAGGAAGATTGCAACCAGGATTGGTAGGATATATCATGTTCATCCAAGTACTGGTGAATTATTTTTCCTTCGGATGTTGCTGTTGGTAGCCACTGGTGCTACTTGTTTTGAGGATCTTCGGCGGTACAATGGTGTTCTGCACAGCAGTTTTAAAGCAGCATGTCAGGCTCGAGGGTTGGTTGGTGATGACAATGAGTGGTTTAACTTATTTGAGGAAGCAATTGTATGGGCTACTCCATTTCAGCTGAGGCATTTGTTTATGACTGTTTTACTATACTGTGAAGTTATTAATGGTGATAAAATATTTGATCGGTACTGGTGCAGTATGGGTGAGGATATATCTCACAGAATTAGTACTTCACTTCCTGGCTATGTTGTGCCGGATGTTTATATCCAGGATGAAGTTCTCAAAGAATTGTCTACTATGTTTGCAAGAAATGGATCTTCTCTTGCTTCTTTTAATATATCTTCACGGCCTGTACCAGCAGATGGTGGTCCCTACAATAGGTTGATTGCTGAGGAAACATATTATGATCTCCAGGAACTAACTGTGCAAGGAGAAGCTATGCGGCAGAATTTAAATGCTGACCAGAGTTTGATCTTCAGTCAAATTATGTATTCCATAGATGCTGACACACCTAAAGTATATTTCGTTTCTGGCCATGGTGGAACAGGGAAGACTTTCTTGTGGAATTGTATCGTCACTGTTCTCAGATCTGAGCGCCAAATTGTGCTAGCTGTTGCGTCATCTGGAGTTGCTTCTCTTCTGCTGCCTAACGGAAGGACTGGGCATTCTCGCTTCAGGATTCCGCTGAATGCTAATGACAAATCTCAATGTAGTATTTCTAGGGGTTCTACTATGGCAGCACTTCTTCAGGAAACAAGCTTGATCCTTTGGGATGAGGCTCCGATGACAAGTCGTTACTGCTTTGAAGCTCTTGATCGTACTTTGAGAAATGTTCTTTCTGCAAATGATCCTGCAAAGGCTGCTCTTCCGTTTGGTGGGAAAACTGTTATATTTGGAGGTGATTTCAGGCAAGTTCTCCCTGTAATTGAAGGTGGTTCAAGAAATGAGATCATTGATGCTTCCCTTATTGCATCACCCTTATGGCGGCATGTTATTGTATTGAGGTTAAAAGAAAATATGCGTCTGAAGCGTCCTGACATATCGCTTTCTGAGTGTGAGCAGTTATCTCTGTTTGCACAATGGATTTTAGATGTTGGTAATGGTGATGTTCCAGGAAGTACAAGAGATGGAGAGGATTCTGGTTCATGGATAACAATTCCCGAAGATCTTTTACTGCGCCCGCCTTCTTCTAATGTGGACGCAGCTATACTGAGTGTATATGACTCCTTCTTCTTCAACTATTCTTCGGCTGATTATCTCGCGCAGCGTTCGATTTTGTGCCCAACAAATACTGTCGTTGACGAAATTAATGACTCTGTTTTTGAGCGTGTGCCTGGTTGTCCTAGAAAATATCTGAGTTTCGATTCTATATCTAAATCAACTGATCATGTTTTCGATACAGCTATTGTATCCTCCTGAATTTCTTCACTCTGTTACTATCAATAATTTCCCTCACCATGAGCTTAATCTCAAAGTTAGTGCTCCTGTGATGCTTTTGACAAACATTAATCAGTCATTGGGGCTGTGTAATGGTACACGGCTACTGATTACTCGACTTGGTGAGAGAGTGCTAGAAGGAGAGATAATTACTGGTTCACAGAAGGGTACCCCCGTATGTATTCCAAGGATTATTCTGAATTTGATCGATTCAAAATGGCCATTTACATTATGTCGCTGTCAATATCCAGTGCGACTATGTTATAGTATGACTATCAACAAATGTCAGGGGCAAACACTTTCTAAAGTCTGTATTTATCTTCGCAATCCTGTGTTTTCGCATGACCAACTGTACGTTGCATTATCAAGCGTCACGTCTCGCAGTGGGCTTAAGCTTCTTATTGAGGATGAGAATGGTGCTCCATCTGATAAAACCAAGAACATAGTGTACTGGTTCACACAGAATAAGCTTATTTATTCTTCGTTCTTCTGCTCCTCTGCATACATACAGACACGAGCTAACTTTCAGACACAGCGACTTACTTTCGAGTACATTCATGTACATCCAAAACGGTAATTCCAAACTGCACCTCCTTTACCATCCTGAGTGGCGCCAAATCACTCACCTAATGCCACTGCCAGCTGCAACCTGCTCCTGTTGTCAGCATAGAGCCAGCAGCTACCCATCCTCAGCCGAGAGCCACAGCAATATTTCGTATAGATTGTAAAAGGGAAGGAGAAAATATGGTATATAACATCGGTTCTCTCTACTGGTCAGCTCATTATCGCAAACCTAGATTCAACCAAAAAATTATTTATGCATCGGTTATCAAACCAACAATAAATATCGACTTCAGATAACATCCAGTACTAGCTCCGTTTCATCTCATTTGAGATTCACAAGGATGGAAAACAGCAATAAGAAATACCACTTACCTCACTATTACCAGACTCCAGCGCGGCGTGCCGCCGCGCCTCCATTTGCTAGTTTTGTTAAAAGACAGAAGTGTTAGAGCATCTCCAACACACGATGTAAAAGGGGCGCGCGGCAAAAAAACCGCTGGCTCAGCGCACGCGGGCGGCCGCGCGAACCCCAGCGGACGCGGGAAAAAGACGCGCGCGTTATAAAGGCGAAGCGACGCGCGCACACCAACCGCTGAAGTTTTCGCGTGTCCGCGCCTCCGTCTCTCTCTCCCTCTCTCTACCGCGTGTCTACCTCCCGCGCCGATGCTCCGCCTCCGCCGGCAAGATGCCTCCGCGCCGCCGCTCCGCCTCCGGCTACCGCGGCCGAGCGGCCGCTTCGACGCGGAGATCCGCTCCGGCGAGGAGCGGATCCGACTCGGAACCTTCGACACCGCGCATGAGGCGGCGCGGGCCTACGACGCCGTCGCCTGGCGCCTCGGCCGGCCCCACCGCCAAATGAACTTCAACGAAGTTTGGACACGCGAGCAGGCGGAGATGCTCGTGCCGCCATCGCCGGCCGTCACGACCGAGCAGCGGCGCCGCGCCCGCAAGCTCGAGTAGCGCCTGCGCATGGCGGAGCAGGACGAGCGCCTGCGCCTCGAGTGGGCGCACGCGTTCCCGGAGGATGTCGCACTAGTAGGAAAAGCCTTATAGGCGGATCTTATTTCTGTGGCGCACCACAAAAAATGCGCCACAAATTGTTTTACCCGGTGCGCCACAAAATCTTATTTTGTGGCGCACCACAAGCTAATGCGCCACAGAAATCAGGTTGGGACCACACCCAATCATTGGTTTCGCTATTTTTGTGGCGCACGGTACCAAGTGCGCCACGAAATAAGACATTCTGTGGCATAGGACCAGTGCGCCACAAAATTAAGTCATTCTAGGGCGCACGTGGGATGGTGCGCCACGAAACTACACATTCTGTGGCGCACATTAGTTCCATGCGCCACAGAACATTTTTTGGCTCCCCACGCAACTCCACCCCCCGTGGATCGCCTTTTGACCTGTAAAAAATAAAAGAAATAGATAGAAATTTCAAAAATAAATTCCATCAAGATTTCCATATATTATGTCATCTAGCACCACTAAAATTTAACAAACATGAATTTTGACTTTTTTTGCAAAATTGCGTGGGAAAATCATCAAACTGGATTTCTGGTTGCATACCAACTCGAAAAAAGACGCATAATATATCAAAATGTTCCCACGAAAATTCTACATCCGATGGCGGTGGTGATGGCGGTGTAGATGGTGGAGATGATGATGATGATGATGGAGATGATGTCCAGCTCGATGACGATGGCGATGGCGTCGATTTCCCCCTCCGGGAGGGAATTTCCCCGGCGATTCCTGCCCGCCGGAGAGCTCTTTTCTCTCTGGTGTTCTCCGCCCCGCAGAGGCGGCTGTAACTCTTCGTGAGGTCCTCCTCTGGCTTAGGTTTCGGGACGAAGGAGTACGCGAAGAAAAGGAGGCGAAAGGGGCTGGGGCCCCACACCACAGGTGGCGCGGCCAGCCATGGGCCGCGCGCGGCCCGTGGTCTCGGCCCACCTTGGCTCCTCTCTGCTCCCCTTCGGCTCCCTCCGTCATCCGGAAAAATAGGAATTTACGTGAAATTTCCTTCCACGTTGATCTTCCGAAATATTGCGTTCGACGGTGCTTTTTCCAGCAGAATCTGGCTCCGGTGCTTGATCCTCCAATAATGATGAAACATGCAAAATAGATGAAATAACATAAGTATTGTGTCCCAATATGAAATATATCAATGAATAACAGCAAATTATGATACAAAATAGTGATGCAAAAATGACGGTAGAACATAACGATAACCACCGCGCGATGCTACACTCATTGGTCCGCACACATCGGTATGTATGATTTTCAATAAGTCTGTAGCTCACTCCATTGTACCAGAAAATGGAGTCTTAGTCATTTTTCCCATTAGACATGCTTCGCATCTGTCAAGTGACTCAAGAAGTCCATCGGAATGGAGTTTCTTCATGCGCTTCACTCCAATATGACCAAGACGACAGTGCCACATATAAGTAGAATTATCATTCAATTTAATTCGCTTAGCATCAATGTTATAAACATGTGTATCACTACTATCGAGATTTAACAAGAATAAACCATTCATCTCAGGTGCATGGCCATAAAAGACATTACTCATATAAATCAAACAACCATTATTCTAAGACTTAAACGAATAACCGTCTTGCATCAAACAAGATCCAGATATAATGTTCATGCTCAACGCAGTACCAAATAACAATTATTGAGGTTTAAAACTAATCCCGAAGGTAGATGTAGGGGAGCGTGCCGACGGCGATCACATCGACCTTGGATCCATTTCCAACGCGCATCGTCACCTCGTCCCTCGCCAGGCTTCGTTTATTCCGCAGTTCCTGTTTCGAGTTACAAATGTGAGCAACCGAACCAGTATCAAGTACCCAGGCACTACTACGAGAACCAGTAAGATAGACATCAATAACATGTATATCAAATATACCTTTCTTCTTGACGTGGCCGCTCTTCAGATCGGCCAAGTATTTGGAGCAATTACGCTTCCAGTGCCCTTCCCTGGCAGTAGTAACACACAGTCTCAAGCTTAGGACCAGCCTTAGGCTTCAGAGGCGCCGCAACTTTCTTGCAGCCATTCTTGAAGTTTCCCTTGTTAGGCTTGCTTCTTGAAACTGGTGGTCTTTTTGACCATCAACACTTGGTTCTCCTTCCGTATTTCTACTTCAGCAGATTTCAGCATGGAGAAGAGTTCAGGTAACTCTTTGTTCATGTTCTGCATGTTGTAGTTCATCACGTTCTTGTAACTTGGTGGCAGTGATTGGAGGACATGATGAATACCCACTGGTTAGGGATCACAATCCCCAAGTCACTGAGCTTCTTCGCGTGTCCGGACATGGCGAACACGTGCTCACTAATGGAGCTGCCCTCTTCCATCATACAGCCAAAGAACTGTTTCGAGGCCTCATAGCTTTCCACGGCCGCATGATTTTCAAAGATAACCTTGAGCTCACGCATCATCTCACAAGGGTCGTGGTGCTCAAAACTCTTTGGAGCTCGCCTCTAGGCTGCACAGATGGCACACTACACTTCGAGTACGAGTCACCCGAGTCTCGTAAACATTCTTTACGTCCTCGGATACTGCAGGAGGTGGTGGGGGACCTAGCGTGCATTGAGCACATATTGCGGGCTTCCACCGTGAGAAAAATCCTCACATGACGGAACCAGTCGTGAAGTTGCTACCATTGCTCTTAAGCTTTTCTTTCTCTAGGAACTGGTTAAAATTGATGGGGGGCGCCATGATCTACAACATATTTACAAAGAGTTTAGACTAAGTTTATGATAAATTGAGTTCAATTTTAATTCTTAAATTAACTAGGTGAACTCCCACTCCAAACAACATCCCTCGCATTGTCTTAGTGATTACACGAACCAAATCCACTACACCAAGTCCGATCTTCACGAGAAAAGATGTAGCTTCAAAGGCGAACACTCAAAGTGTTCATCATATAATTCATATGACTCATGCTCTACCTTTCGGTATCCCATGTTCCGAGACCATGTCTGTACATGCTAGGCTTGTCAAGGCAACCTTAGTATCCGCGTGTGCAAATCTGGCTTGCACCTGTTGTATGCACATGTAGAGTCTATCACACCCGATCATCACGAGATGCTTCGAAACGACAAGTCTTAGCAACGGTGCATACTAAGGATGAACACTTTATTTAGTGAGAGGGATCATCTTATAATGCTACCGTCGCGATCTAAGCAAAATAAGATGCATAAAAGGATTAACATCACATGCAATTCATAATGTGTGATATGATATGACCTTTCTTCTTGTGCTTTTGATCTCCATCTCCAAAGCACGGACATGATCTCCATCATCACCAGCATGGCGTCAAGGTCAGTGGCGCCGCTTCATGGTTGTCCATCACTTATAGCTACTATAACAACTACTTGAAATAAAGCTATTACATGATGAATAGACACGCAGGTCTTTAACAAAATTAAAGACAACCATTAGGCTCCTGCCGGTTGCCATAATACAACAATGAACATCTCATACATCAAATATAATCATCATCACATCATGGCCATATCATATCACCAAACCCTGCAAAAACAAGTTAGACGCCTCTAATTTGGTTTGCATATTTTACGGTTTAGGGTTTTCGAGTAAGATCCAATCTACCTACGAACATGAACCACAACGGTGATACTAGTGTTGACAATAGAAAGTGCAAATTGTAATCTTCACTATGGTTGGAGAGACAGACACCCGCAAAGCCACTTATGCAATACAAGTTGCATGTCAGCGTGGAGCAAGTCTCATGAGATGCGGTCATGTAAAGTTAGCCCGGGCCGCTTCATCCCACCATCCCGCAAGATACAAAGTATACAAACTAAAGCAACAAAAGCATCACCCCACAAAACCATTGTGTTCTACTCGTGCAAAGATCTATGCACGACATGGCTCTGATACATGATGGGGGTTGCATAGAAAACAAAAAATTTCCTACCGCAAGACGAATAAATCCAAGATCTAATCTATGAAACACCCAAGATCTAATCTACAAGATCGAGCAACGAGATTGATATGAGACTAACCCTCGAAGATTTCAAAGCCTACGAGATTAGATCTCGTTGTTGGTGTAGACGATCGTCCCGGTGCTGCAATCCGGCAGCACTTCCGTACTCGGTCGCGCGTACGGTGTCGATGAAGCCCCTTCCTCTCCTTGTTCCAGCGGGCAGCGGAGGTGTGGTAGATCTCCACGGAATCCCAGCAGCACGACGGCGTGGTGGTGGTGGTGGAGAAGAGTTGCTGCAGGGCTTCGCCTAAGCCTGCACAGCGTATGGAGGAGGAAGAGAGGGGCGGCTAGGGTTGGATGAGGGGTGCCTTGGCCAGCCACCCCTCCCCTCTTTATATAGGTGGGGGTCGGCCTAGGGTTTCCCCTAGGGCCCACCCTTCCCCTTGGCCGGCGCATGGAGGGGAGCAAACCCCTCCCCCAAGTGTTCCCCCTTATCTCCTAATTTAAACCATTTATTTTAGGAGATAGATCTTATCTCTAAGTTTAAACCATTTAAACTAGAGATAGATCTTATCTCTAATAGGCCTGGGCCCACATGTCATGGTGGGCAGGACCCACTATGCCATGTGGCGCCTATGTGGCCTCTCCCCAGGTGGTGGGCCCACTGGTGACCCTTCTAGAACATTCTAGAAGCTCTGTTCAAAACACCGAACTTTCCCGAACCCCGGAAAATGACTTCCCATATATGAATCTTATTCTCCGGACCATTCCGGACCTCCTCGTGATGACCTGGATCCCATCCGAGACTCCGAACAAAAACTTTGGACTCCATCTCATATTCCGAATCTACTTATGCGACATCGAACCTTCAGCGCGTCACCCTACGGTTCGCGAACTACGCAGACATGGTCGAGACTCCTCTCCGAGCAATAACCAATAGCGGGATCTGGAGATCCATAATGGCTCCCACATATTCAACGATGACTTAGTGATCGATTGAACCATTTACATATAATGCCGATTCCCTTTGTCTCGCGATATTTTACTTGTCCGAGGTTCGATCATCGGTATCTCGTACCTGTTCAACCTCGTTACCGACAAGTACTCTTTACTCGTACCGTGGTATGTCATCTCTTATGATCCAATCATATGCTTGCAAGCTAATTAGACGACATTCCACCGAGAGGGCAGAGTATATCTATCCGTCATCAGGATGGACAAATCCCACTATCTCACACTTTCCAAATACTTAATCCCATCTTTATAACCACCCATTTACGCAATGGCGTTTGATGTAATCAAAGTACCCTTCCGGTGTAAGTGATTTACATGATCTCATGGTCGAAGGACTTAGACAACTATGTATCGAAAGCTTATAGCAAATTGAACTTAATAACTTGATCTTATGCTACGCTCATTTGGGTGTGTGTCCATTATATCATTCAAACAATGACATAACCTTGTTATTAATAACATCCAATGTTCATGATCACGAAACCATGATCATCCATTAATCAACAAGCTAGTTATACAAGAGGCTTACTAGGGACTCTTGTTGTTTACATAACACACATGTATCAATGTTTCGGTTAATACAATTATAGCATGGTGCTGGCGTGTAGTCGACACGTCCGTTGGGAACCCCAAGAGGAAGGTGTGATGCGACACGCAAGTTTTCCCTCGGTAAGAAACCAAGGTTATCGAACCCAGAGGAGCCAAGAAGCACGTGAAGGTTGTTGGTGGAGGCATGTAGTGCGGCGCAACACCGAAACCGGCGCCAACGTGGAACTCGCACAACACAATCAAGATACTTTGCCCCAACGTAACGTGAGGTTGCCAATCTCACCGGCTTGCCGAAAACAAAGGATTAAGCGTATCGAGTGGAAGATGGTGTTTGTTTGCAAAGAACAGAAAGAACAATAATTGCAGTAGAATGTATTCAGATGTAAAAGAATGGACCGGGGTCCACATTCACTAGTGGTGTCTCTCCAATAAGATAACTAACATGTTGGGTGAACAAATTACAGGTGGGCAATTGACAAATCAAGATTCAATACATATCAACGATGATTACTATGTGATTTAATCATTACGACAAAGTACATAGACCGCTATCCAACATGCATCTATGCCTAAATAATCCACCTCCGGTTATCATCCGAACCCCCTCCATATTAAGTTGTAAACAACAGATAATTGCATTAAGTATGGTGCGTAATGTAATCAACACAAATATCCTTAGACAAAGCATCAATGTTTTATCCCTAGTAGCAACAACACATCCACAACCTTAGAACTTTCTGTCACTGTCCCAGATTCAATGGAGGCATGAACCCACTATCGAGCATAAATACTCCCTCTTGGAGTTACAAGTATCAACTTGGCCAGAGCCTCTACTAGCAACGGAGAGCATACAAGAACATAAACAACACATATATGATAGATTGATAATCAACTTAACATAGTATTCTAGATTCATCGGATCCCACCAAACACAACATGTAGCATTACAAATAGATGATCTTGATCATCTTAGGCAGCTCACAAGATCTATAACAATGATAGCACAAGCGGAGAAGACAACCATCTAGCTACTGCTATGGACCCATAGTCCAAGGATGAACTACTCACGCATCAATCCGGAGGCATGATGATGTGGAGCCCCTCCGGTGATGATTCCCCTCTCCCAGGGTGCGGAGGCGATCTCGAATCCCTCGAGATGGGATCGCGGCGGCGCGTCTCGGAAGGTTTTCCGTATCGTGGCTCTCGTGCGGGTATTCGCGACGAAGGCTATATGTGGCGGAAGGGTAGGTCGGGGGCGACGCGAGGGCCAGACCACGGGCCGCGCGACGGGGCTCGGGCCGTGCCGCCCTATGGTCTGGCCACCTCATTGTTATCCCTCCGGTCTTCTGGAAGCTTCATGGAAAAATAGGACCCTGGGCGTTGATTTCGTCCAATTCCGAGAATATTTCCTTACTAGGATTTCTGAAACCAAAATTGCAGAAAACAAATGGCGTTTATATAGTGCCGGAAAATGTATAATAATGTTGTAAAGTATGTATAAAACATTTAAGTATTGTCATAAAAGTAGCATGGAACATAAGAAATTATAGATACGTTTGAGACGTATCAAGCATCCCCAAGCTTAGTTCCTACTCGTCCTCGAGTAGGTAAACGATAACACAAATAATTTCTGAAGTGACATGCTACAACATAATCTTGATCAACATTATTGTAAAGCATATGAGTTGAATGGAGTGATCTGAACAAAAGATTGCTAACAAAGATAATGATTAAACAAATGAATCATATAGCAAAACTTTTCATGAATAGTACTTTCAAGACAAGTATCAACAAGACTTGCATAAGAGCTAACTCATAAGCAATAAATTCAAAGTAGAATGCATTGAAGCAACACAAAGGATGATTAAGTTTCAGCAATTGCTTTCAACTTGTAACATATATATCTCATGGATATTTGTGTCAACATAGAGTAATATAACAAGTGCAATAAGTAAACATGTAAGTATCAATGCACACAGTTAACACAAGTGTTTGCTTCTAAGATAGAAAGAAGTGGGTAAACTGACTCAACATAAAGTAAAAGAATGGCCCTTCGCAGAGGGAAGCATGGATTACTATTTTTGTGCTAGATCTTTTGGTTTGAAAACATAGAAACAATTTTGTCAACGGTAGTAATAGTTCATATGTGCTATGCATAGTACTTCCTACAAGTTGCATGTCTCATGCATAGAGTACTAATAGTGCTCGCACCTTGTCCTAAAGCTCGGAAAACACGGATTATCATCACATGACATATGCTTCAACCAAGTGTCACAAAGGGGTACCTCTATGCCGCCTGTACAATGGTCTAGGAGAAAGCACGCATTGGATTTCTCGCTTTGATTATTCTCAACTTAGACATCCATACCGGGACAACATAGACAACAGATAATGGACTCCTCTTCCAAATAGGCTTAACACACCCTCAGGCAGAGGGTTTATTATAAGTCGGGGGAGCTTGGCGGAAAGCTGACTCCACCGCCTGGAGAGGATGCTGGTTTTTGCGGCGTCCGAGACATGGAGTCGGTCAAGAATGTTGAGCAGAATGTCATTGGGCAAGGTGCTGATTCTATCATCTCCGCAGTCTTCCTGCATTTGGCATGGAAACAAATCAGGGTTGATTTCAATCTAGTCATGGATACGCACCTTTGACATTCTCTTGATGCAATTTTGATAGAAGCTTGAAGTATTTTTCCACACATATATTGCAATTATGAAAGAAGCAATTTAGATGCAGAAGCAATTATTATGTAGCCCAGAAGATACAAACTTGAAGTAACTAGGAGTGGACCTAGGGGAAACGAAAGGACAATGAACTCACCTCCATAGCTCCCGTAAAGAAATTCAATGTAGTACAAGAGTTACAATTCTCATAAGCACAAAGATGTACAATTTAGATGTAGTACAATAGGTACAGACTTTTTCTCGTAAAGCAACACAAACATTGTAGTTATGAAAGAAGCAATTTCGATGCAGTACAAGATGTAGAGAACTGATGATATTTATTTCCCAATACAAAAATACAATAGAGAAAGAATCGCAATTTCAATGTCGTCCAAACTTGATTTTTGTTCCCGTAAACAGGTTTAAGGAAGCAACTATAATTAGAGGAAAAGAAAGCATCCAGTCTAGAGGAAAAGAAAGGAACTCACCGCCATGGCCCCCGCGTTGATTTTCCGAGGCTTAAATCTGGCACTTGATGGCTCTTGAGTTGCTAGTCTCGTCTGAAAGCTGATATATCGAACGAATCGGTGGTCTGGTCCTGGAGTTGGCGCAAACTCGGAGATTTATAGCGGGTTGGTTCGGGACAAGTCGGAGACTGAAATCGAGATGGATTTGAACTCCTTCAAAAATCTAAACCCGCCCAGCCCCAGATGAGCCCCAAAGGGCCCGGATCTGGGCAGAGAGAGCACCCTACGCGCCACCTCGCCGCCAAGGGCTTGACTAGAGAGTACCGACTATCGACAGAACCCCACCCGTGCCATCCTTCTCCTGATCTTATCCTGATTATCAACGTGGTTGATTTCATCACTGACAGTAACATGTATGCTTGGTGGTTTTTGAGTTGAAGTAAACTGCAACTGAATATATAGCTCATCTTTATTATTTGTTTTCCTAAAAAAAAGTAGTAATATCCTAGACCACTATAATGGCTGTGTATTTTGTTAAAAGACAGAAGTGTTAGAGCATCTCCAACACACGATGTAAAAGGGGCGCGCGGCAAAAAAACCGCTGGCTCAGCGCACGCGGGCGGCCGCGCGAACCCCAGCGGACGCGGGAAAAAGACGCGCGCGTTATAAAGGCGAAGCGACGCGCGCACACCAACCGCTGAAGTTTTCGCGTGTCCGCGCCTCCGTCTCTCTCTCCCTCTCTCTACCGCGTGTCTACCTCCCGCGCCGATGCTCCGCCTCCGCCGGCAAGATGCCTCCGCGCCGCCGCTCCGCCTCCGGCTACCGCGGCGTCCGCGCGCGGCCGAGCGGCCGCTTCGACGCGGAGATCCGCTCCGGCGAGGAGCGGATCCGACTCGGAACCTTCGACACCGCGCATGAGGCGGCGCGGGCCTACGACGCCGTCGCCTGGCGCCTCGGCCGGCCCCACCGCCAAATGAACTTCAACGAAGTTTGGACACGCGAGCAGGCGGAGATGCTCGTGCCGCCATCGCCGGCCGTCACGACCGAGCAGCGGCGCCGCGCCCGCAAGCTCGAGTAGCGCCTGCGCATGGCGGAGCAGGCGAGCGCCGCGCCTCGAGTGGGCGCACGCGTTCGGAGGATGTCGCACTAGTAGGAAAAGCCTTATAGGCGGATCTTATTTCTGTGGCGCACCACAAAAAATGCGCCACAGAAATTGTTTCTGTGGCGCACCAGACCCGGTGCGCCACAAAAATAGCTTATTTTTGTGGCGCACCACAAGCTAATGCGCCACAGAAATAAGGTTGGGACCACACCCAATCATTGGTTTCGCTATTTTTGTGGCGCACGGTACCAGTGCGCCACAGAAATCGACATCTGTGGCGCATAGGAGTGCGCCACAAAATTAAGTCATTCTAGGCGCACGTGGGATGGTGCGCACACGAAACTACACATTTCTGTGAATGAGTTCCATGCGCCACAGAACATTTTTTGGCTCCCCACGCAACTCCACCCCCCCCGTGGATCGCCTTTTTGACCTCTGTAAAAAATAAAAGAAATAGATAGAAATTTCAAAAAATAAATTCCATCAAGATTTCCATATATTATGTCATCTAGCACCACTAAAATTTAACAAACATGAATTTTGACTTTTTTTGCAAAATTGCGTGGGAAAATCATCAAACTGGATTTCTGGTTGCATACCAACTCGAAAAAAGACGCATAATATATCAAAATGTTCCCACGAAAATTCTACATCCGAATTCACCCGGGCTTGCCCGGTTGGACAATTTTTAGAATCCCCAAATTCGAAAAGAGTAAAAAGTTACGACCAGTTAAAGTTTTTTTGCTGCAAAATACCAAAAAAGAAAAAAAATTCTGTGGCGCACCAAGTGCCCATGCGCCACAGAATTAACGTCCAAAATTTGAATTTTCTGCCGCCCTCCTCCACTTCTCCTCCACTTCTCCTCACTTCTCCTCCACTTCTCCTCACTTCTCCTCCTTGGACTTCTCCTCCACTTCTCCTCCTCCTCACCACCACCACCACCACCTCCTCCGGCCGCCTCCACCACCACCACCACCTCCTCCGGGGCCGGCCTCCTACTCCGGCGACCTCCTACTCCGGCGACCTCCTCCTCCGGCCGACCTACTCCGGCGACCTACTCCGGCGACAACCACCTTCTCCTCCTCCTCCTCCGGTGACCACCACCTCCTCCTCTTCCTCCACCACCTCCTCCACCACCACCACCTCCACCACGTCCACCTCCACCACCTCCACCGCCACCACCTCCTCTTCCTCCTCCTCCTCCCACCACCTCCTCCACCACCTCCTCCACCACCTCCTCCACCACCACCACCTCCACCACCTCCTCCACCACCACCACCACCACCACCACCACCACTACCACCTTCTCCTCCTCCTCCGGCCGCCCTCCTCCTTTCCAGCGAAATATCAAAAAAAACTAAAAAAAATCGGCGGCCCCAGATCTAGATCTAGATCTAGATCTGGCCGCCATTTTTTTTGAATTTCAAAAAACATTCTGTGGCGCACCACCGTCGGTGCGCCACGACACCACGCAGGTGCGCCACGAAATCTTATTTCTGTGGCGCATGGGCCGGTGCGCCACAGAAACCTTATTTTTGTGGCGAGAATTCTGTGGCGCACCGCCCATGCGCCACAGAATCATTTTTTGGTGCGCCACTGATGAGGCTTTTCCTACTAGTGTCGCCGCCATGGAGGCATTTTACGCGCAGAAGAAGGAGGCCAAGGCGAAGGCGGCGGCGAAGAAGAAGGCCGACCGTGACAGGCGCCGCGCTGAGTCGGCGGCGAGGAAGGCGGAGAGGGCGGCGCGGAGGGCGAAGAGGACGGAGGAGAAGAAGAGAGGCGCGGACCGTCGACGAACATGCCCACCTCCTCCTCCTCCTCCTTTGAGTGGACGACTACTCCGGTCTCTGACACGACTCCGACTAGCGGATCGTCGGACTTCGAGTGGGAGGACTCCGAGTAGTTTAGTTTAATTTAAATAAAATGTCGGTATTTGTCGATTTTTTTTAAATATATTTCGTAATTTTCAGTTAAATTTTCGTAATGTACTTGATTTGGTTGATTTGTTTCAAACGATATACGAAAACTAGCCGTTCGCGTGGCCGCGCGCTGTATTTTAGCGTGTGCGAAGGAGGTCCAATTTTACCGTCCGCGCACGCGCTGCATTTTGGCGCGTCTGGCGGGGCAAAGTTCGGCCAAACGCTCGGCAAACGTTTACAACACGTCGGAAGAGAGGTATAGCGTGCCGAAATTTTGCGCGCATATTGGAGATGCTCTTACAACTGTCAGATATTAAAGCGTGGCAACTGTCACGCTGTGCGACAACGCCTGGCAGGCAGCGAAGCAAATCACATATTTCGGTCCAGTATGACAGCATAACGAAGAGTAGCTGCCTGCCTCACACAAATAATCATACGAAGCCAGGAAAGAACTGAATTTTGATATAAAAAGCAACTGACAGAAATCCACATCAGATCGATTACTAAGCATTGAGCCTTCACTAAATATGATCATGCATCACGTTTCATTTGCTGACCACATGTGTAGTTCAGCTTCCAGATAAATACAATTACACATCACAACATAAAAATACAACATAACTCTTCAAACCTGGTTCTAAAATTTACGTACGGTACGAGTGGATTAAGAAATTCTTATTGCCGTAGAGCAACAATTACTTCCAACTGGTTTTGAGAAAACAAAAGGAGACAAACGAAGAAAAAATGCCACACAAAGTCATTTAGTACTCCAACCAACTAGTATTACATATAAACTTCCAGAAAGCCTTTAGCTTCAGCTATATTTTCAGGTACACGAACAGAATTAACGAAAACTCTCCGGTGACCTTTCAACATGATCAGCATCCATTTCAGAAGAAGGGGTCAGGAAGTGAATTCTGGCAGGTGACTCTATACCCTGCGTCAATAGATTCCTCAGTGCATTCAACTTCTTCTTGTTCCGTGGAAGCCTACCAGGGTTCAGAGGGTTTATGTGTTCGCAGTAGCGACATGCCACTCTGTCGTACAGGTACACATCCATCAGATTCACCGCTACTTTCATGACACGCCTAAGATGACTCACAATGTAATTCCCAAAGCAGAAGATGATGAGCTTGGTAAGGCGGCGGTGCTCGAAATTTGATCTAGGTGATTCCCACTCTACGCCCTTATTATCGCTCAAATAGAGTTGTCTCCTCATTTCCGGATGCATCTCCATTTCGCATGGATGATCCATTACATGCATTCCACCAACCAATGTTCAAGAAATCGTAAATCGCTAACTTATCGGTCAGCCTCAAAATGGAGATTAATCGCTTAATTACTTGATTTTATCGTTCGGCCATTTATCGGCTTAATTTTTTGTAAATTCTAATTTTCGGCACTAAATTTTCTATAATATGCTATGTATAGATAATATTGAAGCATTAAACAGAAGTATTACCTTGATTCCTTGCATTTGAATCAATAAAAATGGAAATTTTGAGCTAATGCATAGTTCTACAAGACTATAAAACGAAAATATCGACTGCCAGCCCAAATTTCAGCAAAATTTCACCGAAAATCGGCTAAAATATCGGTCATCGGATTGGAAATCGGCCGAAATATCGGTGCGGCGATAAATTATCCGAGATGCCGAAATCTTATCGGTTACCACCCGATTCACAATAAATCGGTATCTCGGCCGATGTTTTGAACAATGCCACCAACAGGACATAGGTAAATGGTAGAAGTTAGTTTTGCTGCTCATAGGACATATGTACTCCAAGTGAAAGCACATGTGTGTGTAACAATGCGGGTAATAGTAGAGAAAACGCTCAAACAAAAAAGAATAGACCAAGCTCTAGGTGCAAACATACCATCATGTACTAGAGTAACCCATAAAAAAAAGTGGATTTAGCCAAGAACATACCGACATGTAGAACTCTTCTAGACATGGCGCAGCTTCTAGAATGAACATAGTCCACGTGAGATCATGCCCTTCAGGAATGCTCTCTAGATTGACAATCCTTAGACCGCGGAATGCAGCTGACAGCCTTTTGGTCGGAGGTTCTGGTTGAACCCAAATCTAGAACAATAAACATATGATAGGATGAGCATAGAATAAGTGAAGTCACAACAAAGCAATCATCGTCACCTTACCTTTTCGCATTTAAACCCCAACCGCAGATCTTGTACACACGTCTCTGGAAGTAACGTACTTAGGGTGACCATTTTGTGAGAGGTAAAAGTAACATTTGTAAGTTCCAAAAACTCAAGCAACGGGACATGACCAAATGACAGCGGTAGTTCTTTGAAAGACATCCAAAACTTGTAGGTTGTCCTGGTGAGTTTTGGTAGCCACTTGAGTTCAACTTTGTCTAAACGGCAATTGACAAGACTGAGTTCACTAAGCTGTGCATGTTCAATTTGGAGTGTTATCCACTTATGTGTGTCACAATTGAAAAGTCCTAAATATTTTAATAGCTTGCAAGTGACGAAGATGTTGGAGACTAAGTTGGATTCAGCAAATCTCAAATTCTCCAAGTAGAGTCGTGTCAAACCAATAAATGCATTTCGACACTCATTAAAAAGGGACACAAACTGTGTCCCATAGCTCACCAGATCAACAAGACCGCACTGTTCGCGGCCCTTAACTGTCAAAACTGTGAATTCGGCTTTCTCAATCTGGTGTACTGCCATGGCCTCACCAACAGCATGTCCAATGGATATGGGGACATCACCTATCAAGTAGAACGTCGTAGACAGGAGGCGGACGGTGTCTTGGCCTGGATCTCGGTGTGCTAGTACACTCTTTGTTGCTTTGAAAGTAGCTGCATTGAGCCGAGCCAAATAACCATCAGAGATTTTGGCGCATGACACATATCTTCCAAATAGGCTTAACATATCCTCAGGCACAGGATTTATTATAAGTCGGGGGAGCTTGGCGGAAAGCTGACTCCACCTCCTGGAGAGGATGCTGGTTTTTGCCGCGTCGGAGACATGGAGTCGGTCAAGAATGTTGAGCAGAATGTCGTTGGGCAAGGTGCTGATTGTATCATCTCCGCGGTCTTCCTGCATTTGGCATGGAAACAAATCAGGGTTGATTTCAATCTAGTCGCGGATACACATCTTTGACATTCGCTTGATGCAATTTTGATGCACTAGTAAGAGATAGAAGCTTGAAGTACTTTTCCACACAAATATTTGCAATTTAGATAAAGAAACAATTATTATGTAGTTCAGAAGATACAAACATGATAACTTTCCGGTAAAAAGGTTCAAGTTTTAATGAAGTAACTAGGAGTGGACCTAGGGGAAACGAAAGGACAATGAACTCACCTCCATGGCTGATGGCTCCCGTAAAGAAATTCAATGTAGTACAAGAGTTACAATTCTCATACAGTTAAAAAGATGTAGTACAATTTAGATGTAGTACAATAGGTACAGACTTTTTCCCGTAAAGAAATACAAATATTGCAATTATGAAAGAAGCAATTTTGATTCTGCCTCGGAGTTAAAAAATTCTATACAATCACAAGGATGTAATTTCGATGCAGCACAAGATGTAGAGAACTGATGTATATTTTCCCCAATCAACAAATTGCAATTAAGAAAGACGCAAGTCTGATTCAGCCTGAGAGTCGCAATTTCAATGTCATCCAAACTTGAATTTTATTCCCGTAAACAGGTTTAAGGAAGCAACTATAATTAGAGGAGAACAAAGCATCTAGTCTAGAGGAAAAGAAAGGAACTCACCGCCATGGCCCCCGCGTTGATTTTCCGAGGCTGAAATCTGGCACTTGATGACTCGTGAGTTGCTAGTCTCGTTTGAAAACTGATATAGTACTAGATGGACCTAGCGCGCTTTGCTGCGCCGTCCTCTGCTATTATTGTTCAAATATTCAGTTGGTACACCTCTGACTAACAGGTTTTTCCTTGATAATTGAACAAACCAAATGCATGTTAGATCAATGTGTTTTTCTCGGTAGAAATGGTATCAACAGAAAGGCTCGAAGATGTCATACTGAAGTCAGAAGTATGCAGCGGCAAGCTAACTATTCCCCTGTCCTGTCCAAGAAAAAAAGTGTTAGACAATTTCTGCATGGTGAGGTTCCCGGTTCAAAAATTCAAGGGCAGCACATTTGCATTTCTGCTTTGAGGAAGTAACATCACAAAGTCAATTAAAACCGGCACAAGTCTATTTTTGCAGCAGAACATTGAATAAGGTCTTTAAAATGATCTTAGTTGTTTTACAACCCTACTGAAATTATGATGGACTTCTATTAAGTGTTGATTAATTTTCCAAGCTTGATGGTTTATTGGAGCAATAAACATTATTGAAGACTTTCATGTATTTTTGTCCAAGAAAACATCAAAATTTGAAGTTCTCTTGTTGTTACTATTTTAGCAATGAGAAACAATGAGATATTTTTATGTAATCAAGAAAGGTGCATTAATCCTACAAACAGGATCAACCATTTACGAAAGAGAAGCAACAACCTCTTTTTTTAGCTTTCCTCTAATCAAAAAAGGTTCTTAAATCCTATCGATAAAGATAACTGCAATGGTAGTTTTTCATATTTACTGGTCACATGTAATCACTATAATTTAAGAAATATGAACAAGAAACACAACATGAGGAAGTGTAGTGCGAGAAAGAGATACCAAGGTCAAGGGGCACCATGAAATAGCATACGGAACTTGGTATGGCATCACCACCAATGCGTCAGATAACAAATGCAGCTGCACCGTAGTGTGCCCATCCAGCTCTTCCCACTGAAAAACATCTAAATGTATGAAGATAAAGGTGAACAAATGCCATATGTATGCTCAGTCCACATGCTAAAGTATGAAACTAACTTTTCTCTCAATCAACTTAAGTTCTTCATAACCATTCATCCAGCTGGTCAGCTAATATAAGGTTCGATTTAACATTTCCATGTCGCTTCTTTGTGCTAACTTGTAGTTATGCCTGCATATACTGCCTATGAAGAATCAACCACTACTTTTGGCAAGATGCATTCATCTTTAGCAACATCTATTTTTTTTATAAAAACCCATTGCTTCCTATAAGAAATAAATAATAAATGGTTAGTTTGATATGCTAAATTCCAACTGGTTTACATGGTTTTAAGCAAGAACATAAATAAATTTATCTTTCTTGCTTCTGTTTTGGTTTAAAATGCAATTTACATGAGAATGTTTGTTTTCTTGTGGTGAATAAAAATTAACAATCACAAAAGCATTGTGTGAAAGCAATATATATAATATGACTAAGATCTATACCAAACATAGAAGGGATCACTGTTATGAATATACCAGAATAAGTTTTTTGTGTGCTTTAACTTTGGAAATAATATGAGACTATATTTGTGAAGCGGGAAAGAGAAGTATATATGAAGACACATAATGATACACTTATGTAGTAATGCACTTTCAAATAGTTAAAAAAACACCAAAGAGGAGAGTGCTTCCACTCACATTCAAAATGACAGGCTGCAGAATGTCATATAAACTCCCATTTGCGGTTCCAGTATAACCACCAACAGAGTGCACTAAACAAGTAGAGGACCATTCTTCTTTGTAATCTGATAATCAACATTTTTATATGGTGTTCATGTAATCTATACCAAAAGTGGCAGGAGTACCATAAAAGTGTATAGTTTAATCTATCCTAGAGGGATGTTACAATCGATATTATCAGAAGATATTGAACTAAAAACAAGGAGTGCCATCAGCTTGCAGTAGAGTTTTAAATGTAAACGTATATCACAACAGCCGAGTGCTCCCTAGTTGAGTGGGCAGAAGAGACGTGCTTAATCCAAAAGTCATGTCCTCTCTACTTGAAAAACGAAACCATTGGACCACAATTAGATCGAAGTAAAATCGATATCAAAAGAATATGATTGATTGCCTATTGCATTCTGTGCAACCCCAACCAAGCGCACTACCCTCATGTGCAAGGACAAAGACATCAACCGCAAAATTTACAGTATCACGTCCTCCATCACAACAGAACACATGTTTCATTTTCCTCTCTGTAGCATCAGTTCCTGCAAATTAAACATATCATCAGCAAACTAAAGCATTTCCACACACACTTGCCAAGCACCGATCAAGAAATCAACCAGCAAACAGAACAATTTTAGCATTCAGTGATGTTTTCAGATTACAAATTTGGGCATGTGAACTTTAATATCTATATCAAACAAAGCGTCTGATCTAAAATATCTTCATTTAAATGATTAAAGACGAATGTGTAGTAAAATCGTCCAGTGGCGCCTACAGCATCGAGGACTGCAACATCAAGTCCGTCCTAAGCATTCAGGTAAAACTAAACAAAATTTCATGGCCATTTACTCAAAATTGTTCAGTCCTAATACCTATTTTGATTAAAGATGCAACTTGGGTGATACTGGATGATATGCATTCTTAGTAACTTGGAAAATAGATGTTGCTAAAGATCATGCACAGTAATTAGTTCGAGCTCCGTACCCCAATACTTCATCATTAGTTTGGTTCAAATGCCTCTCGTTGCACCCATTAGCTCTGGTTCTGAGTCGATCTTGTGCTAGTAATTAGTTTTTTCAAGTAGCCACGAAAATAGTCTTCAATCCAACATGCTCTTGGTTCTTCTGTGGCAACGGACAATAAATAAACACATGAACCAAAGTCAACTTCATCTTGTTGCAAGGAAGAAGAGAAGACCTTGAGAAAACAAAATAGCCAGCACCACGTTGAAGGAAGCGTAGGAAAAGTATACTTAGCTTCAGATCCATGACGCCAACGGAAGAACCATAGAAAGAATTCTGACAAGACAAACTAACTTATCTTCGTCGGGAAATAAAATCACCAGATAGAGACCTGCTTGGAAGGTGTTAGGCAAGCATCGGGCACGGGAAGAACGGGATCATTTGTCTATTGTGCCTGTGGCGAGAGATTTGGTTAGGATTTTTAGGAACCTACACAAGTATACACAACACAACGGACGGACCACCAATGAGATCAGAGCGGCCGGCGGCAAGCACCCCTTAGGGAAGGCGGTGATTCCGATTTCCGAAGGCGCCGCCCGCCGGGACGGAAGAGTTTAACACCGTCCCCTTGTTCAGGCGCGCGGATACGACGGCTAATCGATGACTGAGCCAGCCTCCATGCGAATCGAAACCAAGCGGAAACCAAATCCGCCCCCAAACCCCCCAAATCAACGGCAAGGCACATCAATCCGCACTAATAAGCGGGGCAGCGAGAGGCCACAAAATCGAAAGCAAACGCCCCCAAAGCAACCACCCACATCGACCGGAGCAAGCGGAACCACCCTCGACCACCAGTCCACCAGAGTAAAAAGAATACAGAGAAGGGAGAGGGAGAGCGAACCAGGCCAGGGAGAAGGATCCACACGCGGCGCAGACGCAAGCGGCGACCACGACCACGAAGAAGGCGCAACAAGTATCAAATGGCGAGGAAGACCAAGAGAACCGCTGCGCGAGGAGAAATCGCCTTCTCAAAAACTAACACAGGGAAGGAAGACCGACCTCGAGGTCAAATGCCTGGAGTGAACCGACCCATGACGCACAGCCACACGAGCTGGAAAAATAGTACACTCTACTCTGTAATAGGCTGACAGGTAGGGACCAAAGCAACCACAGGGCCTCCCAACCCTGGGAGCTTAGAGCTCTTTAGAGATATCCTAGGAATCGCTGGTCTGGTCCTAGGTTGGCGCATACTCGGAGATTTATAGCGGCTTGGATCGCGACAAGTTGGAGAGAGAAATCGACAAGGATCTGAAGTCCTTTCAAAATCTAAGCCGAAAGAGGGTCGAAGTTGCACTAGTAGGAAAAGACTCATCAGTGACGCACGAAAAAATGATTTTGTGGCGTATGAGCTGTGCGTCACAGAAACTTCGCCATAAAAATAATGTTTCTGTGGCGCACCGGACGATGCGCCACAACTGCACCACAGAATTAGGTGCTCCACTGAATTTTATTTTGTTGCGCTACAGAACAATGTACAGGTATACTCGATTTTGTGCTCCTGGTGTATCATACAGGTTTTGTACACAGTATACATGTATAATATAGACAGATAGACAGATATAATATGGACACATATAACATAGCAACATTATACATCATCATCACAGTACTTAGAGCCCGATCGAGATACATATATAGTGGCAAGTGTCAAATATTTTGCATACAACTCTTAATTCATACAAATTTCATAATTTCGAGATACAAAGTAGTCTTCATCCGGTTCCTCCTTTGCTCCCTCCTCTCTACCCACCAGGCTCGCTTGCATCGGGGTCTTCATCCGGTTCCTACTATGATTAAAATGGAAGAAAGTGAGACCAACAAGTCCGATGCACAAGACAAAATGGAATAAATGCCTCATACATTGTTGGTCAACACAAATACTATGGTCGAAACCATAGTTGCAGTATAAGCCGCAAGATACTTTGCAGAGGGCCCCCTTTCCCCGGCCGCCATTCCGTGAACGGGTCCTTGACGAGACAACAACGCCGATCTGCCTCTCCGGCGCAGAACCACGGCAGTCCCAGCCGCCTCCCTTGTGGCCGCGTCTCCTGCGCTCTTCTCCATGGCGGACCACGATTGGACTCACCGGGGGAATAATGATAATCGCCATCACCACTATCGTCGACTCCACAGGTGCATAGCAGTTTGCAGCAGATGCCACTTTTCTTCCCTCGCCGTCCAGTGAACGAGTCCTTGATGCAAAGACCGTGCCGGCCTGCCCAGCATTATGCCGGCCGTGTTGCAGCTCGGGTGTGTCGCTTGTTCGCGCTTCTTCCCGGTGAACCAATAGACTGATCGTTGGAATAAGGAAACCGATGACGGCCGGTCGCAAAATTAGATTGCGATCGGCCGTCATCGGTTTCCTTATTCCAATGATCAGTCTATTGGTTCACCGGGCAAGAAGGCGAAAAGTGCAGGGCGCGGGAGACACGAAGCGCGGGCGGGTCGGCATGATGCTGGGGGCCGGCACGTCTTTGCATCAAGGACTTTCACCGGACGGCGAGAGAAAAAGTGGCATCTGCTGCAAAGTACTCTGCACCGTGGAGTCTGACGATAGTGGTGATGGCGATTATCATTATTCCCTCGGTGTGTCCAATCGTGGTCCGGCCATGGAGAAAAGCGCAGAGCAGGAGACGCGGCCACAAGGGAGGCGACTGGGACTGGCGTGGTTCTGCACCGGAGAGGCAGGTCGGTGTTGTTGTCTCGTCAAGTACTCGTTCACGGAACGGCGGCCGAGGAAAGGGGGTGATAACGCGTGAAGCACACGTCCGTTGGGAACCCCAAGAGGAAGGTGTGATGCGTACAACAGCAAGTTTCCCTCAGTAAGAAACCAAGGTTATCGAACCAGTAGGAGATGAAGGCCACGTGAAGGTTGTTGGTGAAGGAGTGTAGTGCGGCGCAACACCAGTGATTCCGGCGCCAACAACACAACACAAACACTTTGCCCCAACTTAACGGTGAGGTTGTCAATCTCACCGGCTTGCTGAAAACAAAGGATTAAACGTATGGTGTGGAGAATGATGTTTGTTTGCGAAGAACAACAGAGAACAGAGATTGCAGTAGATTGTATTTCAGATGTAAAAGAATGGACCGGGGTCCACAGTTCACTAGTGGTGTCTCTCCAATAAGATAAATAACATGCTGGGTGAACAAATTACAGGTGGGCAATTGACAAATAAAGATTCCTATACATATCATGATGATCACTATGAGATTTAGTCAGGGCATTACGACAAAGAACATAGACCGCCATCCAGCATGCATCTACGCCTAAAAAGTCCACCTTCGGGTTAGCATCCGCACCCCTTCCAGTATTAAGTTGCAAACAACAGACAATTGCATTAAGTATGGTGTGTAATGTAATCAACACAAATATCCTTAGACAAAGCATTGATGTTTTATCCCTAGTGGCAACGCACATCCACAACCTTAGAACTTTCTGTCACTGTCCCAGATTCAATGGAGGCATGAACCCACTATCGAGCATAAATACTCCCTCTTGGAGTTACAAGTATCAACTTGGCCAGAGCCTCTACTAGCAACAGAGAGCATGCAAGAACATAAACAACACATATATGATAGATCAATAATCAACTTGACATAGTATTCTATATTCATCGAATCCCACCAAACAAAACATGTAGCATTACAAATAGATGATCTTGATCAGGTTAGGCAGCTCACAAGATCTAAACATGATAGCACAAGAGGAGAAGACAACCATCTAGCTACTGCTATGGACCCATAGTCCAAGGATGAACTACTCACGCATCAATCCGGAGGCGGGCATGGTGATGTAGAGCCCTCCGGTGATGATTCCCCTCCGGCAGGGTGCCGGAGGCGATCTCCTGAATCCCCCGAGATGGGATTGGCGGCGGCGGCGGCGTCTCTGGAACTTTTTCCGTATCGTGACTCTCGGTAATAGGGTTTTCGCGACGGAGAGTTTAAGTAGGCGGAAGGGCAGCGCAGGGGGCACCCGAGGGGCCCACACCATAGGGTGGCGCGGGCCCCTCCTTGGCCACGCCGCCTTGTGGTGTCGCCACCTCGTGGCCCCACTTCTTATCCCCTTCGGTCTTCTGGAAGCTCCGTGGAGAAATAAGACTCTGGGCGTTAATTTCGTCCAATTCCGAGAATATTTCCTTTGTAGGATTTCTGAAACCAAAAACAGCAAAAAACAGCAACTGGCGCTTCGGCATCTTGTTAATAGGTTAGTGCCGGAAAATGCATCAAAACATCATAAAGGGTGAAGAAAACATGTAGGTATTGTCATAAAACTAGCATGAAACATAAGAAATTATAGATACGTTGGAGACGTATCAAGCATCCCCAAGCTTAGTTCCTACTCGTCCTCGAGTAGGTAAACGATAACAACAATAATTTCTGAAGTGACATGCTACCAACATAATCTTGATCAACATTATTGTAAAGCATATGAGATGAATTGAGTGATTCGAAGCAATAGATTGCTAACAAAGAGATAATGACTAAACAACTGAATCATATAGCAAAACTTTTCATGAATAGTACTTTCAAGACAAGTATCAACAAGACTTGCATAAGAGCTAACTCATAAAGCAATAGATTCAAAGTAGAAGGCATTGAAGCAACACAAAGGATGATTAAGTTTCAGCAATTGCTTTCAACTTGTAACATGTATATCTCATGGATAATTGTCAACATAAAGTAATATAACAAGTGCAATAAGTAAACATGTAAGAATCAATGCACACAGTTGACACAAGTGTTTGCTTCTAAGATAGAAAGAAGTAGGTAAACTGACTCAACAATAAAGTAAAAGAAAGGCCCTTCGCAGAGGGAAGCATGGATTACTATTTTTGTGCTAGAGCTTTTTGTTTTGAAAACATAGAAACAATTTTGTCAACGGTAGTAATAATTCATATGTATTATGCATAAAACTTCCTACAAGTTGCAAGCCTCATGCATCGAATACCAATAGTGCCCGCACCTTGTCCTAATTAGCTTGGATTTACATGGATTATCATTGCATAACATATGTTTCAACCAAGTGTCACAAAGGGGTACCTCTATGCCTGTACAAAGGTCCAAGGAGATAAATCGCATTTGATTTCTCGTTTTTGATAGATCTCAACTTAGGACATCCATACCGGGACAACATAGAAAACAGATAATGGACTCCTCTTTAATGCATAAGCATTCAACAACAGATAATATTCTCATAAGAGATTGAGGATGAATGTCCAAACTGAAAACTTCCACCATGATACATGGCTTTGGTTAGCGGCCCAATGTTCTTCTCTAACAATATGCATACTCAAACCATTTGATCATGATAAATCACCCTTACTTCAGACAAGACGAACATGCATAGCAACTCACATGATATTCAACAAAGGTGTAAAAAGTTGATGGCGTCCCCAGAAACATGGTTACCGCTCAACAAGCAACTTATAAGAACTAAGATACATAGCTACATATTCATCACCACAATAGTTCTTAAGCTATTTTCCCATGAGCTATATATTGCAAAGATAAAGGAATGAAATTTTAAAGGTAGCACTCAAGTAATTTACTTTGGAATGGCAGAAAAATACCACATAGTAGGTAGATATGGTGGACACAAATGGCATGGGTTTTGGCTCAAGATGTTTGGATGCACGAGAAGCATTTCCTCTCAGTACAAGGCTTTGGCTAGCAAGGTTGTTTGAAGCAAACACAAGTATGAACAGGTACAACGAAACTTACACAAGAACATATTGCAAGCATTATAAGACTCTACATTGTCTTCCTTGTTGTTCAAACACTTTTACCATCAGCATCTGTTTTTCTCTTGAAGATCCATTTATTCTCGACAGCCTTGCGGCTATCAGGTAAGTCTACCAAAGTCCATACTTGGTTATCATACATGGATCTCATTTCGGATTTCATGGCTTCTTGCCATTTTTTGGAATCTGGGCTCATCATTGCTTCTTCATATGTCGCAGGGTCTTCATCATTGTCGTCTACAATCATGACATTTAGACAGGGATCATACCAATCAGGAGTGGTACGTTCCCTCGTCGATCTGCGAGGTTCAGTAGTTTCCTCGTTTGAAGTTTCATGATCATCATCATTTGCTTCCTCTCCTATCGGTGCAGGCTGTGCAGGAACTTCTTCCGGCACTGCGCTACTCTGATCTATGAGAGAAGGTTCATCAACCTCGTCGAGTTCTACTTTCCTTCCAGTCACTTCTTTAGTTAGAAACTCCTTCTCAAGAAAGGATCCGTTCTTGCCAACAAAGATTTTTCCTTCGGATCTGTGATAGAAAGTATACCCAATAGTTTCCTTAGGGTATCCTATGAAGACGCATTTCTCCGCTTTGGGTTCCAGCTTGTCAGGTTGTAACTTCTTTACATAAGCTTCGCAACCCCAAACTTTAAGGAACGACAGCTTAGGTTTCTTCCCAAACCATAATTCATACGGTGTCGTTTCAACGGATTTAGATGGTGCCCTATTTAAAGTGAATGCGGCTGTCTCTAATGCATAACCCCAAAACGATAACGGCAAATCGGTAAGAGACATCATAGACCGAACCATATCTAAGAGAGTTCGATTACGACGTTCGGACACACCATTGCGCTGTGGTGTTCCCGGTGGTGTCAACTGTGAAAGTATTCCGCATTTCTTTAAATGCATGCCAAACTCATAACTCAGATATTCGCCTCCGCGATCAGAACGCAGAAACTTAATCTTCTTGTTACGCTGATTTTCTACTTCACTTTGGAATTCCTTGAACTTCTCGAAAGTCTCGCACTTATGTTTCATAAAGTAAATATACCCATATCTACTCAGATCATCCGTGAAGGTTAGTGATGACCCACAAGTATAGGGGGTGTATCGTAGTATCTTCGATAAGTAAGAATGTCGATCCCAACGAGGAGCAGAAGGTGTTGGCAGCAGTTTCGATGAAGGATTCACTGTAAATGCTCACAAACAAGTATTCAAGGGGTTTTGATGTAATAGAGGAATAAAGTACGAGTAAGTAAAATGCGAGAGAAATAATTGCAGCGAGTGGCCCAATCCTTTTTAGCACAAAGGACAAGCCGGTTTGTTTACTTATAATGACCAAACGTTCTTGAGGACACACGGGGATTTTAGTCTAGTGCTTTCGCTTCATGTAGCTAAATAATCTTCATTGTTTTGATAAGTGTTGTGTGGGTGAACCTATGCTAATGCATCGCCCTTCCTAGGAATAATACATACTTGTGATTATACCCCTTGCAAGCATCCGCAACTACAAGAAAGTAATTAAGATAAATCTAACCACAGCCTTAAACTCTGAGATCCTACGATCCCTCTTGCATCGATATACTAACGGGGCTCAGGTTTCTGTCACTCCGGCAACTCCGCAATTAGCAACCGAATACAAGATGCACTCCCCTAGGCCCATAAATGGTGAAGTGTCGTGTAGTCGACGTTCACACGACACCACTAGAAGAATGACACCACAACTTAAATATCATAACATTGAATATTACTCAACCATAATTCACTACTAACATTTAGACTTCACCCATGTCCTCAAGAACTAAACGAACTACTCACGAGACATCATATGGAATACAATCAGAGGTGATATGATGATGAATAACAATCTGAACATAAACCTTGGTTCAATGGTTTCACTCAATAGCATCTACAACAAGTAGAGAATAACACCGGGAGAGTTTCCCCTATCAAACAATCAAGATCCAACCCAAATTGTTACAGCGGTGACGAGGTGCAGCGGTGGTGATGGCGGTGTAGATGGTGGAGATGATGATGATGATGATGGAGATGATGTCCAGCTCGATGACGATGGCGATGGCGTCGATTTCCCCCTCCGGGAGGATTTCTGCCCGCCGGAGAGCTCTTTCTCTCTGGTGTTCTCCGCCCCGCAGAGGCGGCTGTAACTCTTCGTGAGGTCCTCGATGCGCGTAGATGTACACGTCCGTTGGGAACCCCAAGAGGAAGGTATGATGCGCACAGTGGCAAGTTTCCCTCAGTATGAAACCAAGGTTTAATCGAACCAGTAGGAGCCAAGAAGCACGTTGAAGGTTGATGGTCGCGAAATGTGATGCGGCGCAACACCAGGGATTCCGGCGCCAACTAGGAACCTGCACAACACAACCAAAGTACTTTGCCCCAACGAAACAGTGAGGTTGTCAATCTCACCGGCTTGCTGTAACAAAGGATTAAACGTATCGAGTGGAAGATGTTTGCAGAAAACAGTAAAACAAGTAGATTGTATGCTATGGAAAGAATAGGACCGGGGTCCACAGTTCACTAGAGGTGTCTCTCCCATAAGATAAAAGCATGTTGGGTGAACAAATTACAGTCGGGCAATTGACAAATAGAGAAAGGCATAATAATGCATATACATGACATGATAAATATAGTGAGATTTAATCCGGCATTACGACAAAGAACATAGACCGCCATCCAACCGCATCTATGCCTAAAAAGTCCACCTTCAGGTTATCGTCCGAACCCCCTCCAGTATTAAGTTGCAAAGCAACAGACAATTGCATTAAGTATTGTGCGTAATGTAATCAATAACTACATCCTTAGACATAGCATCAATGTTTTATCCCTAGTGGCAACAGCACATCACAACCTTAGAACTTTCTGTCACTGTCCCAGGTATCAATGAAGGCATGAACCCACTATCGAGCATAATTACTCCCTCTTGGAGTTAAGAGTAAAAACTTGGCCAGAGCCTCTACTAATAACGGAGAGCATGCAAGATCATAAACAACACATGAACAATAGATTGATAATCACCATAATCATAGTACTCTCTATCCATCGGATCCCGACAAACACAACATATAGAATTACATATAGATGATCTTGATCATGTTAGGCAGCTCACAAGATCCAACAATGAAGCACAACAAGGAGAAGACGACCATCTAGCTACTGCTATGGACCCATGGTCCAGGGGTGAACTACTCACTCATCACTCCGGAGGCGATCATGGCGATGAAGAGTCCTCCGGGAGATGAATCCCCTCTCCGGCAGGGTGCCGGAGGCGATCTCCGAATCCCGAGATGGGATTCGGCGGCGGCGTCTCAAGGTTTTCCGTATCGTGGCTCTCGGTACTGGGGGTTTCGCGACGGGAGCTTTAAGTAGGCGGAAGGTCAACGCGAGGGGCCACACGAGGGCCCAGGGGGCAGGTCGGCGCGGCCAGGGCCTGGGCCGCGCCGGCCACCCTCCTGGCCGCCTCGTGGCCCCACTTCGTTAGGTCTTCGGTCTCTGGAAGCTTCGTGCAAAAATAGGACCCGGGCGAAAGTTTCGTCCAATTCCGAGAATATTTCTTTACTAGGATTTCTGAAACCAAAAACAGCAGAAAACGCAACTGGCTCTTCGGCATCTTGTTAATAGGTTAGTTTCGGAAAATGCATAAATATGACATATAATGTGCATAAAACATGTAGGTATCATCAATAAAGTAGCATGGAACATAAGAAATTATCGATACGTTGGAGACGTATCAGCATCCCCTTAGTCCCGAGCAGGTAAAACGATAACAAAGATAATTTCTGAAGTGACATGCCATCATAATCTTGATCATACTATTTGTAAACATATGTAATGAATGCAGCGATCAAAGCAAAGGTAATGACATGAGTAAACAACTGAATCATATAGCAAAGACTTTTCATGAATAGTACTTCAAGACAAGCATCAATAAGTCTTGCATAAGAGTTAACTCGTAAAGCAATAAATCAAAGTAAAGGTGTTGAAGCAACACATAAGAAGATTAAGTTTCAGCGGTTGCTTTCAACTCGTAACATGTATATCTCATGGATATTGTCAACATAAAGTAATATAACAAATGCAATATGCAAGTATGTAGGAATCAATGCACAGTTCACACAAGTGTTTGCTTCTTAAGGTGGAAGGAGATAGGTAAACTGACTCAACAATAAAAGTAAAAGAATGGTCCTTCGCAGAGGAAAGCATCGATTGCTGTATTTGTGCTAGAGCTTTTATTTTGAAAACATGAAACAATTTTGTCAACGGTAGTAATAAAGCATATGAGTTATGTAAATTATATCTTACAAGTTGCAAGCCTCATGCATAGTGTACTAATAGTGCCCGCACCTTGTCCTACTTAACTTGGACTACCGGATCTTTGCATGCCATGTTTCAACCAAGTGTCACAAAGGGGTACCTCCATGCCGCTGTACAAAGGTCCAAGGAGAATGCTCGCATTTCGGATTTCTCGCTTTTGATTATTCTCAACTTAGACATCCATACCGGGACAACATGGACAACAGATAATGGACTCCTCTTTAATGCATAAGCATGTAGCAAAGTTATTATTCTCATATGAGATTGAGGATATATGTCCAAAACTGAAACTTCCACCATGATTCATGGCTTTAGTTAGCGGCCCAATGTTCTTCTCTAACAATTTTGCATGCTCCAACCACTAAAATGATAGACCTTCAGACAAGACGGACATGCATAGCAACTCACATGATATTCAACAATAGTTGATGGCGTTCCCCAGAAACATGGTTATCGCACAACAAGCAACTTAATAAAATATAAAGTGCATAAGTACATATTCAATACTACGATAGTTTTTAAGGCTATTTTGTCCCATGAGCTATATATTGCAAAGGTGAATGATGGAATTTTAAAGGTAGCACTCAAGCAATTTACTTTGGAATGGCGGGTAAATACCATGTAGTAGGTAGGTATGGTGGACACAAATGGCATAGTGGTTGGCTCAAGGATTTTGGATGCATGAGAAGTATTCCCTCTCGATACAAGGTTTAGGCTAGCAAGGTTATTTGAAGCAAACTCAAGGATGAACAAGTGCAGCAAGACTCACATAAAAGACATATTGTAAACATTATAAGACTCTACACTGTCTTCCTTGTTGTTCAAAACTCAATACTAGATATTATCTAGACCTTAGAGAAACCAAATATGCAAATCAAATTTTAGCAAGCTCTATGTATTTCTTCATTAATGGGTGCAAAGCATATGATGCAAGAGCTTAAACATGAGCACAACAATTGCCAAGTATCACATTATCCAAGACATTTTTAGAATTACTACATGTAGCATTTTCCAATTCCAACCATATATCAAATTAACGAAGAAGAAACTTCGCCTTGAACATTATGAGTAAAGCCTAAGGACACATGTGTCCATACAATGCGGAGCGTGTCTCTCTCCCACAAAGTGAATGCTAGGATCCATCTTATTCAAACAAAAACAAAAACGAAAACAAACCGACGCTCCAAGTAAAGAACACCAGATGTGACCGAATAAAAATATAGTTTCAGGGGAGGAACCTGATGATGTTGTCGATGAAGGGGATGCCTTGGGCATCCCCAAGCTTAGACGCTTGAGTCTTCTTAAAATATGCAGGGATGAACCACGGGGCATCCCCAAGCTTAGAGCTTTCACTCCTCTTGATCTTAGTATATCATTCTCCTCTCTTGACCCTTGAAAACTTCCTTCACACCAAACTTCAAGCAAACTCATTAGAGGGTTAGTGCATCATTAATAATTCACACATTCAGAGGTGACACAATCATTCTTTTCACTTCTGGACATTGCATAATGCTACTGGACATTAATGGATCAAAGAAATAAATCCAACATAGCAAAAGAGGCAATGCGAAATAAAAGGCAGAATCTGTCAAAAACAGAACAGTCCGTAAAGACGAATTTATAAATGGCACCAGACTTACTCAAATGGAAAAACTCAAAACTAATGAAAGTTGCGTACATATCTGAGGATCACGCTCGTAAATTGGCAGATTTTTCGAATTTTCTACAGAGAATTATGCCCAGATTCGTGACAGACAGCAATGCTGTTTCTGTGCAGCGATCCCAAATATAACATCAACTTTGACATAGAAACTTTACTTGGCACAAAAACATGATAAGGAGAGGTTGCTACAGTAGTAAACAACTTCCAAGACTCAATAAAACAAAAAATTGCTGTAGGTAAAAACATGGGTTGTCTCCCATAAGCGCTTTTCTTTAACGCCTTTCAGCTAGGCGCAGAAAGTGCAAATCAAGTAACATCGAGAGTAGAAGCATCAACATCATTATTCTTCATGCAAACACAACTTGTTGCAGGGGGTACTTTAGGTGTTCCATTATCTAGATTTTCTATGGTAGTGCTGGGGGTTTTGGCAATTTTAGGCCTATAATAATTCTTTTGTTTAGGCACTTTAGAGGCATACATGAATTTTTGCTCTTTACCCACATAAGCTTTCTCATTATACTTGAGAGAAGAAAAGGTTGAACCCAAGGTTCCCATAGCTTTTTCAAGTTCATCAATCCTATTGGTTTGATTATCATGGACAACACAAGTTCCTAGGATACTAATTCTTTCATCAATTCCTCCTAAGGATTTATCAAGTTCATAAGTTTTGTCAAATAACATTCCCAATTTAGCTTCAACACTTGGAAAATTTTTCTCTATGGTTTCCAATTTTTTCATAACATCTTCAAGAGAGATTTCAATTTTAACTTCATTAACAGGTGGTATTCCAACTAGACTCTCAATGATGCAACTAGCTTCTAAAGCAGGAGTACCTAGGAAATTACCTCCCGAAAGAGTATCAAGAACATATCTATTCCAACTAGATAAACCAACATAAAAGTTCCTAAGAAGGATAGTGGTGGAGTGTTTCTTAATGCACCTTTGATGAGCATTACTAATTCTATACCAAGCATCTTTAAAACTTTCTCCACCTTGTTGCTTAAAAGAACGAACTTCAACTTCAGGATTACTCATGATAACAGCAATAAAGTAAACTAGGCAAATAAAGTAAAGACAAGTAACTAATTTTTTTGTGTTTTTGATATAGCAAACAAGATAGCAAATAAAGTAAAACTAGCAACTAATTTTTTTGTATTTTGATTTAGTGCAGCAAACAAAGTAGTAAATAAAATAAAGCAAGACAAAAACAAAGTAAAGAGATTGAGAAGTGGAGACTCCCCTTGCAGCGTGTCTTGATCTCCCGGCAACGGCGCCAGAAAAAGTGCTTGATGCGCGTAGATGTACACGTCCGTTGGGAACCCCAAGAGGAAGGTATGATGCGCACAGTGGCAAGTTTCCCTCAGTATGAAACCAAGGTTTAATCGAACCAGTAGGAGCCAAGAAGCACGTTGAAGGTTGATGGTCGCGAAATGTGATGCGGCGCAACACCAGGGATTCCGGCGCCAACTAGGAACCTGCACAACACAACAAAGTACTTTGCCCCAACGAAACAGTGAGGTTGTCAATCTCACCGGCTTTTGTAACAAAGGATTAAACGTATCGAGTGGAAGATGTTTGCAAAGAAAACAGTAAAACAAGTAGATTGTATGCTATGGAAAGAATAGGACCGGGGTCCACAGTTCACTAGAGGTGTCTCTCCCATAAGATAAAAGCATGTTGGGTGAACAAATTACAGTCGGGCAATTGACAAATAGAGAAAGGCATAATAATGCATATACATGACATGATAAATATAGTGAGATTTATCCGGGCATTACGACAAAGAACATAGACCGCCATCCAACTGCATCTATGCCTAAAAAGTCCACCTTCAGGTTATCGTCCGAACCCCCTCCAGTATTAAGTTGCAAAGCAACAGACAATTGCATTAAGTATTGTGCGTAATGTAATCAATAACTACATCCTTAGACATAGCATCAATGTTTTATCCCTAGTGGCAACAGCACATCACAACCTTAGAACTTTCTGTCACTGTCCCAGGTATCAATGAAGGCATGAACCCACTATCGAGCATAATTACTCCCTCTTGGAGTTAAGAGTAAAAACTTGGCCAGAGCCTCTACTAATAACGGAGAGCATGCAAGATCATAAACAACACATGAACAATAGATTGATAATCACCATAATCATAGTACTCTCTATCCATCGGATCCCGACAAACACAACATATAGAATTACATATAGATGATCTTGATCATGTTAGGCAGCTCACAAGATCCAACAATGAAGCACAACAAGGAGAAGACGACCATCTAGCTACTGCTATGGACCCATGGTCCAGGGTGAACTACTCACTCATCACTCCGGAGCGATCATGGCGATGAAGAGTCCTCGGGAGATGAATCCCCTCTCGGCAGGGTGCCGGAGGCGATCTCCTAATCCCCGAGATGGGATTGCGGCGGCGGCGTCTCTAAGGTTTTCCGTATCGTGGCTCTCGGTACAGGGGTTTCGCGACGGGAGCTTTAAGTAGGCGGAAGGTCAACGCGAGGGGCCACACGAGGGGCCCAGGGGGCAGGTCGGCGCGGCCAGGGCCTGGGCCGCGCCGGCCACCCTCCTGGCCGCCTCGTGGCCCCACTTCGTTAGGTCTTCGGTCTTGGAAGCTTCGTGCAAAAATAGGACCCTGGGCGAAAGTTTCGTCCAATTCCGAGAATATTTCTTTACTAGGATTTCTGAAACCAAAAACAGCAGAAAACAACAACTGGCTCTTCGGCATCTTGTTAATAGGTTAGTTTCAGAAAATGCATAAATATGACATATAATGTGCATAAAACATGTAGGTATCATCAATAAAGTAGCATGGAACATAAGAAATTATCGATACGTTGGAGACGTATCATCCTCCCTCTGGCTTAGGTTTTCGGGACGAAGGAGTACGCGAAGAAAAGGAGGCGAAAGGAGCTGTGGGGCCCCCACACCACAGGGTGGCGCGGCCAGGCCATGGGCCGCGCCGGCCGTGGTCTGGGCCCACCTTGGCTCCTCTCTGCCCCCTTCTGGCTCCCTCCGTCATCTGGAAAAATAGGAATTTACGTGAATTTTCCTTCCACAGTTGATCTTCCGAAATATTGCGTTCTGACGGTGCTTTTTCCAGCAGAATCCTGGCTCCGGTGCTTGATCCTCCAATAATGATGAAACATGCAAAATAGATGAAATAACATAAGTATTGTGTCCCAATATGAAATATATCAATGAATAACAGCAAATTATGATACAAAATAGTGATGCAAATTGGACGTATCAACTCCCCCAAGCTTAGACCTCGCTTGTCCCCAAGCGAAACTGAGCTCGATAAACAAGACCACATGTTTATGGAGTGAAGAGTCGATAAATAAAATACGGACAAGAAGCATCATATTCATTCACACAAGACATTCTAGTAAACAACTTCCTCATATAACTCATCTTGAAATAAGTAAAGAGAAATCACAAGTAAAAGTGCATAAGAAATCATAAGTGGTGATGGCAAACTTTGTTCTTGGTCAGAGAACTACTAACGGATTGTACTTCTAAGCAAAGCTTTCATATTAGAATTTATAGCTGGCTTTCATATTCAATCATAACAATCTCCTCATAATCATTGATAACTTCAAAGTCATATTCATTCAGATAAAATTGGTACTAAACAAGAAAGTATAAAAGACATGATCAACTGAATCATAGCATAAATGATTGGTTCACAACAACTCAATTGCTTGCTTAAGATAGAGGGAAATAGGTTTACTGACTCAACATAAAAGTAAAAGATAGGCCCTTCGCAGAGGGAAGCAGGGATTAAATCATGTGCTAGAGCTTTTCAAGTTTTGAAATCATATAAAGAGCATAAAAGTAAGATTTTGAGCGGTGTTTGTTGTTGTCAACGAATGGTAGCGGGCACTCTAACCCCCTTGCCAAACGAACCTTCCAAGAGCGGCTCCCATGAGGGACGGCATCTCTACCAGCAAGGTAGATCATCCCCCTTCTCTTTTGTTTACACATGTATTTTAGTTTTATTAAGGATGACACTCCCCCCAACCTTGGCTTTCTCAATCCATGGCTAACCGAATCCTCGGGTGCCTTCCAACATTCACATACCATGGAGGAGTGTCTATTGCAAAATTAAGTTGCTTCTGATAAATCAGAGCAAAACATGTGAAGAGAATTATTAATGAAAGTTATTAATTGGGGCTGGGAACCCCGTTGCCAGCTCTTATTGCAAAATTATTGGATAAGCGGATGTGCCGCTAGTCCATTGGTGAAAGTCCACCCAACAAGATTGAAAGATAAAACACCACATACTTCCTCATGAGCTATAGAACATTGACACAAATAAGGAGTAGTAGTTTGAATAATTTAAAGGTAGCACATGAAGTATTTACTTGGAATGGCAGAAAATACCATGTAGTAGGTAGGTATGGTGGACACAAATGGCATAGGTTTGGTCTAAGGTTATGGATGTATGAGAAGCATTCCCTCTCGATACAGGTCTTTGGCTAGCAAGGTTTGATAGCAAGCATAAAGGTTGAGGGAAACAAACAAATATACATATGATAGAAACAATCATGCATCTTTCCCATAAGCACAAGCAATTTTAACTTCAGAATACTAAACTCATTAGCATAGAGGTAATAGAGTAATGTATCTAAGTGTATTTCTCTCTTCTATTCAAACATCAGGGTGTTGTTGCTATTGACCAATGCTAAGTTTGCCAAAACCAAATAGATTTACTCGATGCTCCCAAAGTGATATCAATACTCATGTCAAGAGTAATCATATAATGGAGATTGCAAACTAAAATAAGGTGTGCAAAAAGTAAATGATAAGACTTCTCATTAATATTCCATAACGATAACTCACACCAACGGATACATAGATAACCAACTAAGAGAGATACTTCCACATTGCATACTATTCCATATGATAACTTCCCTACTCATGATATGACACTACTTGATAATAAAAGATAAAGGTAGTGATAATGTGATACCGCGGCACTCCCCCAAGCTTGGAACAAACCAAGGGGATGCCAATACCGATGATGAATTACTCCTTCGGTGATGGTGGTGATGGATTCCTCTCGACAAGCTTCTTAACAAGCTCCTTTAAATCTTCAATCTCATAGGTGAGGTTGCGAATCAGTTCCGAGTTGTGCTCAACGCGGCTCATAATCATGTCAGGTGGTGAATTCCAACTCCTAGAGTTGTTTCCCCATCCTTCAGCTTCAGATTTCATCTCTCCTGCAATGTTAGAACGATCTATATCCCAATTACTTGGCAACACTACCTTGGGGGTCCTTTCAGTTTGACGATCGTAGATTAGATTGCGGTAAGGGTTGTAATTGCTCGGAGAAGATGTCCTTGGAGCCAAGTAATGACGTGGAACCGCTCCTCCGGTAGCGATTCGTGCACTCCTCTTGATGTTGGATGGATTTGATATCACGCCAATACTTGCAACGGTGGCACGCTGGTGTCCTGCGGAGCTTCCTCCACTTCTTCCTCATCCTCACTTGCGTCTTCTTCCTTCAGTTCCGGGTCTTGAATATCTTCCTTCAAAGGTCCCTTGTCCTTGTTGTTGGAGACCATGGTGCTTCTAGATCAAAACAAATCTGGCAGAAAACAGCTCGAAACAAAACACGACGAGAAAACGATATACGGACCTCCAGGGGTCCGGGGGATTATATAGCAAATATTTTTACGACAAAAGGAAGGTTCCAGGCCGAAAACGAGTGGAAACGGGACGCCGAGGGGCTGTCACCATAGGTCGGCGCGGCCAGGGTGGGGCCCGCGCCGGCCTATGGTGACGGGCCCTCGTGCGTCTTTTCCACTCCGTTTCGATTCCGTAATTTTTCATATTTTCCAAAAACAGCAGAAATAATGTTCGGAAAGGTAAAGCGGACTTTTTATTACCTGTACTGTTACCTATTCAAAGTCCAGTTCTGGCGGACTGTCAATTTGTCCTTTGATGAAAGCCTCCGGTGTTTCCACTTGAATAATATCAACATCAACATTATAAGAATCACCCGAGATATAATGCTTGAGTCTTTGTCCATTCACCACTTGTGTGGCATTGCCTTGGAGAGAGCTAATTTTAATTGCTCCTGAACGATACACCTCCTCAACAACATATGGTCCTTCCCACTTCGAGAGTAATTTCCCTGCAAAGAATCTGAGACGAGACCGATACAATAGAACTTTATCTCCAACATTAAACTCTCTTTTGATAATCCTTCTATCATGCCATTTCTTAACTTTTTCTTTAAAGAGTTTAGCATTTTCATAAGCTTCACTTCTCCATTCATCTAGAGAACTTAATTGCAACAACCTCTTATTACCAGTTTCGGATCTTTATTTAGTTCTCTAACAGCCCAATAAGCTTTGTGCTCTAGTTCTAAAGGTAAATGACAAGCTTTTCCATAAACCATTTTATAAGGTGACATTCCCATAGGATTTTTATAAGCAGTTCTATAAGCCCAAAGTGCTTCCTTCAATTTACTAGCCCAATTCTTTCTAGATTTATTAACAGTCTTTCCTAAGATAGCTTTAATCTCTCTATTTGATAACTCTACTTGACCACTAGTTTGAGGGTGATAAGCAGAAGCAATTCTATGATTAATACCATACTTAGCAAGAGTTTTTCTAAAACCTCCATGAATAAAATGAGAACCTCCATCAGTCATAATATATCTAGGTATTCCAAATCTAGGAAATATAACATCTACAAGCATTTTTATAGAGGTCTCACCATCAGCACTTTTTGTAGGTATAGCTTCTACCCATTTAGTAACATAATCAACAGCGACAAGTATATGAGTGTTACCATCTGAAGAAGGGAAAGGACCCATGAAGTCGAATCCCCAACAATCGAATGGTTCAATAACAAGAGTATAATTCATAGGCATTTCATTGCGTCTAGAGATATTACCAACTCTTTGACATTCATCACAAGATAAAATAAATTTCCTTGCATCTTTGAAAAGTGTTGGCCAATAAAAACCTGATTGTAGAACCTTTTGCGCGGTTCTATCTCCAGCGTGATGTCCTCCATAAACACTACCATGACATTTACTCAATATCTCCTGTTGTTCATATTCAGGAACACATCTTCGCATAATACCATCTACTCCTTCTTTATATAAGTGTGGGTCATCCCAAAAATAATGCCTCAAGTCATAAAAGAATTTCCTCCTTTGCTGAGTTGGAGGCAAATACTTCGAAACAATAAAGTTAGCATAATCTGCATACCAAGGGCTCTCTCGCGAGCTCACCTTTATTACAGCCAATTGTTCATTTGGAAAACTATCATTAACAGGAACAGGATCATAAGCAATATTTTCCAATCTAGACAAATTATCAGCAACAGGATTATCAGCACCTTTCCTATCTATAATATGTAAATCAAATTCTTGCAACAGAAGTACCCATCTAATAAGCCTTGGCTTAGCATCTTTCTTTGTCATAAGGTATCTAATTGCAGCATGATCAGTATGAATCGTGACTTTTGAATCAACAATATAGGGTCTAAACTTGTCACAAGCAAAGACTACAGCTAACAATTCCTTTTCAGTTGTAGCATAATTTCTTTGAGCAACATCAAGAGTCTTACTAGCATAATGAATAACATTTAATTTTTTATCTACCCGCTGTCCAAGAACAGCGCCACAGCAAAATCACTAGCATCACACATAATTTCAAAAGGCAAATTCCAATCAGGAGGTTCGACTACAGGAGCAGTTGTTAAGGCTTTCTTTAGAGTTTCAAAAGCTTCCTTACAATCATCATCAAAAACAAAAGGTACATCTTTTTGAAGAAGATTAGTAAGAGGTTTTGAAATTTTAGAGAAATCTTTAATAAATCTCCTATAAAACCCAGCATGACCAAGAACACTACGAATACCTTTAACATCCCGGATAGTGTTGACGTCGAAACCACCGTGGCGTGGCCAACACCGTAGAGCGGGAATGACTAGGGCTGCGGCTGCCCCAGTCCCTCAGGCGACGGCACCGCAAAGCCTCCTGGTCGCGCGCCGATGCGGGTCGCAGGGCGTGCCACCTGACCTATACCTGGTCAGGAAGGTGTGGATGATGCCTCGCTTAGTTTCTGCAGGGCACACGTACACGTTAAATACGAGCCTCGATCGGCTCTCAGGTTGTCCTGTGAATCGGCTCATGGAGCCGATCCACCCATGATTCGTCCAAGGTGGCCGAATATATGGTGGTCCTGCTTGATCAAGATAAAGCATATGAGATCCACGACGATCTAGGGTTTTCACCGCATAATCGGATCATCCTACTCACGATTGGGCCTCGCGCTCACGCACGGTAAACGTAAGCCAGCCCTAAAAACCAACACTAGGTTGATCCTCGGAACGTCCTGTCTAGGGCAGCAAACTACACCCTGCACGCCGCTGGATCCTCCAACCCTTTGTAAGGCCTAACTATTGCAGATATTAAACTAATCCTTGATGAATCAAGGAGCGACCATAACGGATCAGATCTACTAAATAAAGATCAAGCGGGGTGCCGCCCCTGCACCCATGATGAGGCACAAGGACGGCTAGACGCGCAAGGGTTGCACTACGCAAGCATATGATGCTAAGAACGATGCTAACCCTAACGCGTCTACGATAACTACGTTGCTCGCCATCAAAAAGGCTTCAGTACGAGCAACGCATGAACAACTAGGCAGGCTCGTGCTGCCTAGATCGCGAGATGCGATCTAGGCAGCATGGTGCTTACCGGAGGAACCCTCGAGACGAAGGAGTTGGCGATGCGCCGAGATTGGTTTGTGTTGAACGTTGGTTGTTGTTTATTCCATAAACCCTAGATACATATTTATAGTCCAGGGGACTTTCTAATGTGGGCGTGCACTAAACCGTGCACGAGACAAACTCTAATTTCTAAACTAAGATACACGGGCTAGCTAGCCCAAACTTGGTAAATAAGGCCGATTCACATATCTCTTCTATATGTATATCTTCAAGTCCATCTTGATCGCGGCCCACCTCTGGCCCAATTCTGGTGATAACACATGCCCCCTGGTTTTGGAAATGACATTTCCAAAATCATTACGCTTTCTTTCGCCGGGTCATGTCGTGGAGAACGTCGCAGTTTCCTTCATGATGACGTCTTGCCTCCTCGCCTTCTCTGCACGACGACGGTTCTGGCACCACGTTCTCGGGAACTGCTTAGGCATTAAACCAGATATTCCCCCTTTTATTCGGCCACTCCCTGTAGCTTTCTTCCTCATCCTCCAGGCACTAGTACTTCCAAAAAAAACCCTCCTGTGCCACCATGTCTTCCTCTTCGTCAGACCTTTCTGCGCAGTCCTCCCCCTTCCGCGAGCCGACGCCGGAATGGAAACCGGAGGAAGCCCACGCGGCCAACATTCGCCGCGCCATCGAGGCCGGGAATGAGCCAAGCCACGACTTCTCCACCTGGTCGGAGGACGACCAGTCCCTGACCGACGGGGAGAGCGACCTCTCCTCCCTTGCCAGAGAGGAGGCGGTGGAGGAAAGCGACGACGACCACCTTCCCTGGGACGGGGCCCCCTCCTCCGAAGAGGGAGGCCGGAGGAGGAGGAAGAAGATGACAGCTCCTCCGATGAGCCGGCCAAGCGCCACTGCCCCTGGCCCGGCAATCTCAGCGATTTCGAGCGACGACGACGACGGATGAAGAAGACGAGGACAACGAAGGTCCTGCCGGCGGTCGCTACTACAGCGACGACGAGCCGGCTGGGAGCAGCGCCGACGGCGGCGATGATGGCGGCGACGACGAAGGCAGCAACGGCCCCTAGATAGGATCTTAGCTCAGGGCCATCAGTAGTAGACGGGCAATGTAGCCCCTAGGATCTTCTTTTGAGAGCAATCAGCTCTTTATGTAAGAACTCTAGTTAATCAATGGAGAACTTCCCCAACTCGATCTTGTCGTCCTTTTTTTATGATAATTTAGCCGATTGCCCTTTATACCGTGCTTGCCGATTGCCAATCTGGTCGGTGCTTTAAGGAGCCGATGGCAATGCATCGGACTCTCATGATAAACTCGAGGTAGATCCATCCAGACCTCCACCCCACGAGCCGCAATCGCGCAAATCCTAGATCCTGGAAATGCAGACTCAACCACACGGACTAATGGACCTCAGCGGCATTCTCATCTACCGGATCCTCTTTGCCACTGTCCTGATAATGCCTCATCTCTTCGTAGTCACACCTGGTCCAAAGTCCGTCAGCGATCGTTGCTTCCTTCCACTACCTCCAGCCACTCCCGTCTGCAATAATTCACCCTCTCTTGACGAGTTATGATGCAGAGCAAGCCGATTTCAACCAAATCGGCTCCATAGAACAAGGAACCTTAAGGGCGAGCTGCCCCCCGAGCCTTAGTCCAGGCGAGGATAAAAGCAGACCAGCTGATTGGGCCACCATCGGTTTCCCGACTGTATCACTGTGTTAGGCTCAAGGAGCCAGCCCCTGGCAGATTCTGGAAAGGTCAGCAGCTCCGAGGAACCACCTTGCTGTCCTAATTAGCTCATCATCTCGGGCGAACTGATGCAGCTTCTGGTGCAGATAGCTCGGCTCGAATGGTTCGGCTCATCAAGATCATCGGACGATCATCGGTTGTCCTCATGACCCTAGACTGACCCGCAGGCTTGCGCGAACACTGCCGATTTGGTGATGGATGCTCCATGAGATCTTTGCCTGTAACCACCATACCCCTTGAGTCAACGGTCTAGCATCGGCTTTGCCCCATGAGACCTCAAGCAAGATCATGAGCCTTGCTAGCCAATCCAGCGGGCTGGCCATCTGGTTCCGGGCAGGTGCCCACAACAAAGCCCCGTGCGTGTCACTCAATTGGCTTGTATGTAGAAACTGATGTTTCTGGCGACCTCAGCATCATTCTTCAGGCAAGCTGGGATGCAGGGCCAGCCGATTGGGAAAAATCGGCCTACTATAGTGAAGGACCCTTCAGGGCCAACTGTCTCCCTGAGCTTCTCCCGTTCAAGTCCTGCGTTTCGTCGATAATATTGGCTCATTATCTTTGGCAGGCTGATGCAGCTCTTGGTGAGGACGTCTCCTGATGTTTTCCCCCCTTGTGGTCGTGACATGCCGTAGCCGATCGCCTCATCATCGACTATTCTCCTGGTCCCAGAAGAGACATACTGCTTCGCGGGGCCGCGACCTATTGTCGACACATATTCTACTGAGAAGAGCCGCCGGCATCGCCCTTCAGTGGAGCCTCGCTGCCTGATGACTGTTCCCTTAAGCTCCTTCGTGTGACGGTCGCAAGGTGGTTGATGCTCTTAAGTCGATGGCCGTGCATCGGCTGTGCTCAAAAATTTTCAACTTTTCCACGGCCAACTTGTGCGTCGGCCCCCATACTTGATAATGTTGCCTCATATGTATTTAATCCATCTAGATGCCCCCCGAGCCGATTCTGTCAAGAAAATTGATGATATCGGCTTTTTAGGTAGCCCCTGCTGGGTCAAATGTCGCTCCCAGGCAAAATAGATGGTGGGGATAATTTTGGCCGATTGCTGGAATCGGCCTCCACATTGCGTGCGGTGAAGGTTTTGTAATGTTCCTCCACAAAATTTTTGGGGCCGATCGCAAGGATCAGCCTCACCACCTTTGCTCATCGATGTTGTTCTCGTTATACGGTCAGTCCGGTGGATAGAACCAGCCTTACCCCGTTCTTTGTCACATCGATGCGTTCGCAGTCGTCCAAATTGATGCCCGAGAGTGGCTCTTGACCTGATGCCTCCCAAATGCCCATACCGGCTGTTGAAATCTCGGCTGAATCATCGGCGTGGACGACCTCCACCTCATCTCCATCCCACTGAATTAGGCATTGGTGCATCGTGGATGGAATGCAACAGTTGGCGTGGATCCAATCCCTCCCTAATATTACAGCATATGTGCTTTTGCTGTCGACAACAAAGAACGTCGTAGGGATAGTCTTTCTTCCTACGGTCAGATCCACGTTTAGAACCCCTTGCGCGTCAGATGCTTGGCCGTTGAAATCGCTCAATGTTACATTGGTTTTGATTAAATCCGAGGTGGAGCGTCCCAACCGCCGCAGCATAGAGTATGGCATAATGTTGACTGCCGCTCCGGTGTCCACCAACATCTTATTGACAAGCTGTCCATTGATGTAGCCTCGTAAATACAGGGCCTTCAGATGCCTGTAACTCCTTTCTCGCGGCTTCTCGAAGATGACCGGCCGTGGGCCGCAGTCCAGTTGTGCCACAGGTGCTTCATATAACCTTGGAGCGCTAAATTCCGCAGGAAGGATGAAAACCATGTTGGTGCCAGCCGATGTCTCGTCATCGGCTTTCTTTTGCTTGGGGCGCCACTCCTTTCTTTGTGGCCGACCTTCCTCATCCAAGGTTCGCTGAATTTTGGCCAGGTCAGGCCGCGCCTTCCTCAGCGCGTGCAGATATAACCTTTCGGCTTCTTCCAACGCACGTAGTCGCTGAACCCTACGTTTTTGGGAGCGGCTGAGCCCGTCAGGACACCATCTTGGCCGATGATACTTATCCTCTTCATCACCGCCTTCGAGTTCCTCGTGATCTTCCATCTGAACGGACTCGGTATGCCTGCCCCAAGGCGGGAGAGGCCCCAGGCGCTCGAACACGGATAACTTAGCTGCACCCTTCTCCTTTTGTTTGCATTCTGGGCAATTGCCGATTGTTGGCAATCGGCTCATTCCGGAATCCCAGCAGTATCTGAAGAAGGGGCAGTCCCAGTGCCTGTCCACATTGTCACGACGTTCGTACCCGTCGTCATAGCTGTTGTCTTGACGATACCTCCCGCCTGCATCGGACCGATGAATTCTTTGGTCGTCTTCGCCGGGGCGGTGTCGGTCGTATGGCTGATCATATTTGCTGAGGAGATGCACGGATAATGGGCGTGGATACCGCATGCTTCTCGCCTCCTCCTTGGCCAGGTATCGTTTATTGTCGTCTTCGGGCCGGTCACGTGGAGCGGCCTCGTCTTTCTCCTTGCCACGAGTATGGCTGCTCTCCGCTTTGTCCGCGTCATGGTGAATCACGAACCCTGCCATATTGGTATCGAAAGAGAACCCTGGTTCCCTTATGGAGTGGCTGAGATCGACCGTGTTGACGCCACGGTAGCGGCGTCGTGGGAAGGGCCGATGGTCGGCCTCGCGAGGGCCTGACCATTCGATCCTCCCACCGGGCGTGTTGACGATACCTCCCACCGGGCGTGCCAGAATGTGTTGACGTCAGAAACCCACCGGCGGGCAGTGACTGGCCAACACCGTAGAGCCGGGAATGACTAGGGCTGCGGCTGGCCCCAGTCCCTCAGAGCGACGGCCCGCAAAGCCTCCCGGTCGCGCGCGATGCGGGTCGCAAGGCGTGCCACCTGACCTATACCGGTCAGGAAGGTGTGGATGATGCCTCGCTTAGTTTCTGCAGGGCACACACGTACACGTTAAATACGAGCCTCGATCGGCTCTCAGGTTGTCCTGTGAATCGGCTCATGGAGCCGATCCACCCATGATTCGTCCAAGGTGGCCGAATATATGGTGGTCCTGCTTGATCAAGATAAAGCATATGAGATCCACGACGATCTAGGGTTTTCACCGCATAATCGGATCATCCTACTCACGATTGGGCCTCGCGCTCACGCACGGTAAACGTAAGCCAGCCCTAGACAAGGCCTAAAAACCAACACTAGGTTGATCCTCGGAACGTCCTGTCTAGGGGCAGCAAACTACACCTGCATGCCGCTGGATCCTCCAACCCTTTGTAAGGCCTAACTATTGCAGATATTAAACTAATCCTTGATGAATCAAGGAGCGACCATAACGGATCAGATCTACTAAATAAAGATCAAGCGGGGTGCCGCCCTGCACCCATGATGAGGCACAAGGACGGCTAGACGCGCAAGGGTTGCACTACGCAAGCATATGATGCTAAGAACGATGCTAACCCTAACGCGTCTACGATAACTACGTTGCTCGCCATCAAAAAGGCTTTGCGAGCAACGCATGAACAACTAGGCAGGCTCGTGCTGCCTAGATCGCGAGATGCGATCTAGGCAGCATGGTGCTTACCGGAGAAACCCTCGAGACGAAGGAGTTGGCGATGCGCCGAGATTGGTTTGTGTTGAACGTTGGTTGTTGTTTATTCCATAAACCCTAGATACATATTTATAGTCCAGGGGACTTTCTAATGGGCGTGCACTAAACCGTGCACGAGACAAACTCTAATTTCTAAACTAAGATACACGGGCTAGCTAGCCCAAACTTGGTAAATAAGGCCGATTCACATATCTCTTCTATATGTATATCTTCAAGTCCATCTTGATCGCGGCCCACCTCTGGCTTGGTCAAATTCTGGGATAGGGCATCTTCTCAATTGCTTCAACTTTAGCTCTATCAACTTCAATACCTCTCTCGGAAATTTTATGTCCCAATACAATTCCTTCATTAACCATAAAGTGGAATTTCTCCCAATTAAGAACAAGGTTAGTTTCTTCACATCTCTGCAAAACTTTATCGAGGTTTCGCAAGCAATTATCAAAAGAATTCCCATAGACAGAAAAATCATCCATGAACACCTCTACAATACTTTCGCAAAAACCATGAAAAATAGCAGACATGCATCTTTGAAAAGTAGCAGGAGCATTACATAAACCAAAAGGCATACGCCTATAAGCATAAGTTCCATAAGGACAAGTAAACGTGGTTTTCTCTTGATCTTTAGCTTTAACAGCAATTTGTGAAAACCCAGAATAACCATCAAGAAAGCAAAAATGAGTATTTTTAGATAACCTTTCTAGCATTTGATCAATAAAGGGTAAAGGGTAATGATCTTTCTTAGTAACTTTATTAACTTTTCGAAAATCAATGCACATTCTATACCCTACAACTATTCTTTGAGGAATAAGCTCATCATTATCATTAGGCACAACAGTCATTCCTCCTTTCTTAGGAACACAATGCACAGGACTAACCCATCTACTATCAGCAATAGGATATATAATACCAGCTTCAAGAAGTTTTAATACCTCATTCCTTACCACCTCTTTCATCTTCGGAATTAGACGACGTTGATGTTCAACAACAGGCTTTGCATCATCTTCCATATTAATAGCATGTTGGCAAATAGAGGAGAAATCCCTTTCAAATCATCAAGAGTATAGCCAATAGCTCCTCGGTGTTTCTTCAATATTTCCAATAACCTTTCTTCCTCAATCTCTGAAAGCTTAGAACTAATAATAACAGGATATATTTTCTTATCATCAATATGAGCATATTTAAGATTATCAGGTAAAGGCTTTAAATCGAAAACAGGATCTTCCTTTGGTGGCGGTGTTGTACCCAAATCTTCCACCGGTAAATCATGCTTGAGAATAGGTTGGCGAAGAAAAATTTCCTCAAGCTCATCTCTTTCTTTCCTAAAAGCTTCACTTTCACTATTCTCCAAATGTTGCTGCAAAGGATTATTAGGAACAAGAACAATAGATGCACACTGCTCCATTTTAAAATCATTACTAGGCAAGTCAGCTTTATAAGGAGTTTTGGTAAATTTAGAAAAGTTAAATTCATAAGGTTCACCAGCAAATCTAGTCAAAATTTTCTCTTTCTTACAATCTATAATAGCTCCACAAGTATTTAGAAAAGGTCTACCAAAAATGATAGGACAATGATCACTAGCAGCAGAACCAAGTACCAAAAAGTCAGTAGGATATTTAATCTTACCACATAGAACTTCCACATCTCGAACAATACCAATTGGAGAAATAGTTTCTCTATTAGCCAGATGAATAACCACATCAATATCTTCAAGTTCACAAGAACCAATTTCGTGCATAATCTCCGTGTAAAGCTCATAAGGAATAGCACTAACACTTGCACCAATATCACATAAACCATAATAGCAATGATCACCAATTCTAACAGATAGCATAGGAACACTAACTTGTTTGGGTTTATTAGGATGTGAAACAATATTAGAAGCATCTTCACAGAAAATAATATGACCATCCTCCACATTTTCAGTCACAAGATCTTTAACTATTGCAACAGCAGGTTCAATTTTAATTTGTTCTTCAGGTTCTTTAGGTTTCTTTTCACTTTTATTAACAGCACTAGATATGACAGAGTACTCCTTCATTTTAGCAGGGAAAGGAGTTTTTTCAATATAAGCTTCAGGAATAACATTATCAATAGTTTCAATCACTACACATTTGTTTACAGATGAATCAATTTTATCTTTATACGGTTCATGATACTTATCAAAATTCTTCTTAGGCAGTTCATAATGAGAGGCAAAAGCTTTATAAAGATTTGCAACAACTTGAGAATCAAGACCATATGTAGCACTCATATTACGAAATTTATCAGTATCCATAAAAGCTTCAATGCATTTATAATCATAAATTATACCTGATTCTCTATCTTTGTCGTTCTCCCATCCTTCAGTATTTTCTTGGATCCGATCAAGAAGGTCCCTTTTAAACTCTTCTTTGTTGCGTGTAAATGATCCAGAACAAGAAGTATCCAGCAAGGTCTTGTCTTGAAAAGAAAGTCTTGCATAGAAATTATCAATAATAACATTACCAGGAAGCTCATGAATGGGGCATTTGAGCATTAAAGACTTCAATCTCCCCCAAGCTTGGGCAATACTCTCTCCATCATGAGGCCAAAAATTATATATGCGGTTCCGATCTTTGTGAATTTCACTTGGAGGATAAAATTTGGAATAAAATAAAGGCACAATGTCCTCCCAATCAATAGAATCACCATTCTTCAGCAATTTATACCAATGCGCCGCTTTACCAGACAGCGATATAGTGAATAGTTTCTTCCTAACTTCATTCATAGAAATACCTGCACATTTGAATAACCCGCATAATTCATGCAAAAACAATAAATGATCACCAGGATGGACAGTTCCATCCCCTTCATAGCGGTTATCCATAACACGTTCAATAATTTTCATAGGTATTTTATATGGTACTACTTCCTCACCTGGCGCTTCATCCACTACCGTTGCAGTAGTAGTAGATTTCCCAAATAGAAATTGAAGAGAAGATCTCTCCATAATGACTTATAGCAGCACAGAAATAAAATCAGCACAAACAGTAAAGGTTTTCCTTACCAATTCCACTTACAAATAGCGCTTCACTCCCCGGCAACGGCGCCAGAAAATAGTCTTGATGACCCACAAGTATAGGGGTGTATCGTAGTATCTTCGATAAGTAAGAATGTCGATCCCAACGAGGAGCAGAAGGTGTTGACAAGGTTTCGATGAAGGATTCTTGTAAATGCTCACAAACAAGTATTCAAGGGGTTTTGATGTAATAGAGGAATAAAGTACGAGTAAGTAAAATGCGAGAGAAATAATTGCAGCGAGTGGCCCAATCCTTTTTAGCACAAAGGACAAGCCGGTTTGTTTACTTATAATGACCAAACGTTCTTGAGGACACACGGGGATTTTAGTCTAGTGCTTTCGCTTCATGTAGCTAAATAATCTTCATTGTTTTGATAAGTGTTGTGTGGGTGAACCTATGCTAATGCATCGCCCTTCCTAGGACTAATACATACTTGTGATTATACCCCTTGCAAGCATCCGCAACTACAAGAAAGTAATTAAGATAAATCTAACCACAGCCTTAAACTCTGAGATCCTGCGATCCCTCTTGCATCGATATACTAACGGGAGCTCAGGTTTCTGTCACTCCGGCAACTCCGCAATTAGCAACCGAATACAAGATGCACTCCCCTAGGCCCATAAATGGTGAAGTGTCGTGTAGTCGACGTTCACACGACACCACTAGAAGAATGACACCACAACTTAAATATCATAACATTGAATATTACTCAACCATAATTCACTACTAGCATTTAGACTTCACCCATGTCCTCAAGAACTAAACGAACTACTCACGAGACATCATATGGAATACAATCAGAGGTGATATGATGATGAATAACAATCTGAACATAAACCTTGGTTCAATGGTTTCACTCAATAGCATCTACAACAAGTAGAGAATAACACCGGGAGAGTTTCCCCTATCAAACAATCAAGATCCAACCCAAATTGTTACAGCGGTGACGAGGTGCAGCGGTGGTGATGGCGGTGTAGATGGTGGAGATGATGATGATGATGATGGAGATGATGTCCAGCTCGATGACGATGGCGATGGCGTCGATTTCCCCCTCCGGAGGAATTTCCCAGATTCCTGCCCGCCGGAGAGCTCTTTTCTCTCTGGTGTTCTCCGCCCCGCAGAGGCGGCTGTAACTCTTCGTGAGGTCCTCCCTCTGGCTTAGGTTTTCGGGACGAAGTACGCGAAGAAAAGGAGGCGAAAGGGGATGTGGGGCCCCACACCACGGGTGGCGCGGCCAGGCCATGGGCCGCGCCGGCCTGTGGTCTCGGCCCACCTTGGCTCCTCTCTGCTCCCCCTTCGGCTCCCTCCGTCATCTGGAAAAATAGGAATTTACGTGAAATTTCCTTCCACAGTTGATCTTCCGAAATATTGCGTTCTGACGGTGCTTTTTCCAGCAGAATCCTGGCTCCGGTGCTTGATCCTCCAATAATGATGAAACATGCAAAATAGATGAAATAACATAAGTATTGTGTCCCAATATGAAATATATCAATGAATAACAGCAAATTATGATACAAAATAGTGATGCAAATTGGACGTATCAACATAACGATAACCACCGCGCGATGCTACACTCATTGGTCCGCACACATCGGTATGTATGATTTTCAATAAGTCTGTAGCTCACTCCATTGTACCAGAAAATGGAGTCTTAGTCATTTTTCCCATTAGACATGCTTCGCATCTGTCAAGTGACTCAAGAAGTCCATCGGAATGGAGTTTCTTCATGCACTTCACTCCAATATGACCAAGACGACAGTGCCACATATAAGTAGAATTATCATTCAATTTAATTCGCTTAGCATCAATGTTATGTGTGTATCACTACTATCGAGATTTAACAAGAATAAACCATTCATCTCAGGTGCATGGCCATAAAAGACATTACTCATATAAATCAAACAACCATTATTCTCAGACTTAAACGAATAACCGTCTTGCATCAAACAAGATCCAGATATAATGTTCATGCTCAACGCAGGTACCAAATAACAATTATTGAGGTTTAAAACTAATCCCGAAGGTAGATGTAGGGAGCGTGCCGACGGCGATCACATCGACCTTGGATCCATTTCCAACGCGCATCGTCACCTCGTCCCTCGCCAGGCTTCGTTTATTCCGCAGTTCCTGTTTCGAGTTACAAATGTGAGCAACCGAACCAGTATCAAATACCCAGGCACTACTACGAGAACCAGTAAGATAGACATCAATAACATGTATATCAAATATACCTTTCTTCTTGACGTGGCCGCTCTTCAGATCGGCCAAGTATTTGGAGCAATTACGCTTCCAGTGCCCCTTCCCCTGGCAGTAGTAGCACACAGTCTCAGGCTTAGGACCAGCCTTAGGCTTCTCAGGAGGCGCTGCAACTTTCTTGCCGCCCTTCTTGAAGTTTCCCTTGTTAGGCTTGCCCTGCTTCTTGAAACTGGTGGTCTTGTTGACCATCAACACTTGGTTCTCCTTCCGTATTTCTACTTCAGCAGATTTCAGCATGGAGAAGAGTTCAGGTAACTCTTTGTTCATGTTCTGCATGTTGTAGTTCATCACGAAGTTCTTGTAACTTGGTGGCAGTGATTGGAGGACATGATGAATACCCAGCTGGTTAGGGATCACAATCCCCAAGTCACTGAGCTTCTTCGCGTGTCCGGACATGGCGAACACGTGCTCACTAATGGAGCTGCCCTCTTCCATCATACAGCCAAAGAACTGTTTCGAGGCCTCATAGCTTTCCACGGCCGCATGATTTCAAAGATAACCTTGAGCTCACGCATCATCTCACAAGGGTCGTGGTGCTCAAAACTTTTGGAGCTCTGCCTCTAGGCTGCACAGGATGGCACACTGAACTTCGGAGTAACGAGTCACCCGAGTCTCGTAAACATTCTTTACGTCCTCGGATACTGCAGGAGGTGGTGGGGGACCTAGCGGTGCATTGAGCACATATTGCAGGCTTCCACCAGTGAGGAAAATCCTCACATGACGGAACCAGTCAGTGAAGTTGCTACCATTGCTCTTAAGCTTTTCTTTCTCTAGGAACTGGTTAAAATTGATGGAGGGGCGCCATGATCTACAACATATTTGCAAAGAGTTTAGACTAAGTTTATGATAAATTGAGTTCAATTTTAATTCTTAAATTAACTAGGTGAACTCCCACTCCAAACAACATCCCTCGCATTGTCTTAGTGATTACACGAACCAAATCCACTACACCAAGTCCGATCTTCACGAGAAAAGATGTAGCTTCAAAGGCGAACACTCAAAGTGTTCATCATATATTCATATGACTCATGCTCTACCTTTCGGTATCCCATGTTCCGAGACCATGTCTGTACATGCTAGGCTTGTCAAGGCAACCTTAGTATCCGCGTGTGCAAATCTGGCTTGCACCGTTGTATGCACATGTAGAGTCTATCACACCCGATCATCACGAGATGCTTCGAAACGACAAGTCTTAGCAACGGTGCATACTAAGGATTAACTTTTATTTAGTGAGAGGGATCATCTTATAATGCTACCGTCGCGATCTAAGCAAAATAAGATGCATAAAAGGATTAACATCACATGCAATTCATAATGTGTGATATGATATGACCTTTCTTCTTGTGCTTTTGATCTCCATCTCCAAAGCACGGACATGATCTCCATCATCACCAGCATGGCGTCAAGGTCAGTGGCGCCGCTTCATGGTTGTCCATCACTTATAGCTACTATAACAACTACTTGAAATAAAGCTATTACATGATGAATAGACACGCAGGTCTTTAACAAAAATTAAAGACAACCATTAGGCTCCTGCCGGTTGCCATAATACAACAATGAACATCTCATACATCAAATATAATCATCATCACATCATGGCCATATCATATCACCAAACCCTGCAAAAACAAGTTAGACGCCTCTAATTTGGTTTGCATATTTTACGTGGTTTAGGGTTTTCGAGTAAGATCCAATCTACCTACGAACATGAACCACAACGGTGATACTAGTGTTGACAATAGAAAGTGCAAATTGTAATCTTCACTATGGTTGGAGAGACAGACACCCGCAAAGCCACTTATGCAATACAAGTTGCATGTCAAGCGTGGAGCAAGTCTCATGAGACGCGGTCATGTAAAGTTAGCCCGGGCCGCTTCATCCCACCAACCGCAAGATGCAAAGTACACAAACTAAAGCAACAAAAGCATCACGCCCACAAAACCATTGTGTTCTACTCGTGCAACAGATCTATATAGATGGCTCTGATACCACTGATGGGGTTCGTTGCATAGAAAACAAAAATTTCCTACCGCAAACGAATAAATCCAAGATCTAATCTATGAAACACCCAAGATCTAATCTACAAGATCGGAGCAACGAGATTGATATGAGACTAACCCTCGAAGATTTCCAAAGCCTACGAGATTAGATCTCGTTGTTGGTGTAGACGATCGTCCCGGTGCTGCAATCCGGCAGCACTTCCGTACTCGGTCGCGCGTACGGTGTCGATGAAGCCCTTCCTCTCCTTGTTCCAGGGCAGCGGAGGTGTGGTAGATCTCGGAATCCCAGCAGCACGACGGCGTGGTGGTGGTGGTGGTGGAGAAGTCCTGCAGGGCTTCGCCTAAGCCTGCACAGCGTATGGAGGAGGAAGAGAGGGGGCGGCCATGGTTTTGTGAAGGGGTGCCTTGGCCGGCCACCCCTCCCCTCTTTATATAGGTGGGGGGTCGGCCTAGGGTTTCCCCTAGGGCCCACCCATCCCCTTGGCCGGCGCATGGGGGGGCAAACTCCTCCCCCAAGTTTTCCCCCTTATCTCCTAATTTAAACCATTTATTTTAGGAGATAGATCTTATCTCTAAGTTTAAACCATTTAAACTAGAGATAGATCTTATCTCTAAGGGGGGGCGGCCTGGGCCCACATGTCATGGTGGGCAGGACCCACTATGCCATGTGGCGCCTATGTGGCCTCTCCCGGGGTGGTGGGCCCACTGGTGGCCCTCTAGAATCAAGATGGACTTGAAGATATACATATAGAAGGGATATGTGAATCGGCCTTATTTACCAAGTTTGGGCTAGCTAGCCCGTGTATCTTAGTTTAGAAATTAGAGTTTGTCTCGTACGCCCACATTAGAAAGTCCCCTGGACTATAAATATGTACCTAGGGTTTATGGAATAAACAACAACCAACGTTCAACACAAACCAATCTCGGCGCATCGCCAACTCCTTCGTCTCGAGGGTTTCTCCGGTAAGCATCATGCTGCCTAGATCGCATCTCGCGATCTAGGCAGCTCACCTAGTTGTTCATGCGTTGCTCGTCTGAAGCGTTTTTGATGGCGAGCAACGTAGTTATCGTAGACGCGTTAGGGTTAGCATCGTTCTTAGCATCATATGCTCGCGTAGTGCAACCCTTGCGCGTCTAGCCGTCCTTGTGCCTCATCATGGGTGCAGGGGCGGCACCCCGCTTGATCTTTGTTTAGTAGATCTGATCCGTTATGGTCGATCCTTGATTCATCAAGGATTAGTTTAATATCTGCAATAGTTAGGCCTTACAAAGGGTTGGAGGATCCAGCGGCATGTAGGGTGTAGTTTGCTGCCCCTAGACAGGGACGTTCCGAGGATCAACCTAGTGTTGGTTTTTAGGCCTTGTCTAGGGCTGGCTTACGTTTACCGTGCGTGAGCGCGAGGCCCAATCGTGAGTAGGATGATCCGATTATGCGGTGAAAACCCTAGATCGTCGTGGATCTCATACGCTTTATCTTGATCAAGCAGGACCACCATATATTCGGCCACCTTGGGCGAATCATGGGTGAATCGGCTCCATGAGCCGATTCACAGGACAACCTGAGAGCCGATCGAGGCTCGTATTTAACGTGTACGTGTGTGCCCTGCAGGAAACTAAGCGAGGCATCATCCACACCTTCGACCGGGCATAGGTCGGGTGGCATGCGACCCAGATCGGCGCGCGACCGGGAGGCTTTGCGGGCCGTCGCTCGAGGGTGGGGCCAGCCGCAGCCCTAGTCATTCCCGGCTCTCCCGTGTTGGCCAGTCGCTGCCCCCCGGTGGGTTTTGGCCAACACATTCTGGCACACCCGGTGGGACCAATCTCAACGACTCATCTTCGCGACAACCACCTCGCCATCCACATCGAGATGGCGGAAGAAACTCCGGTCACATACGAGGAGCTCACTGGCGAGCCCACGAAGAAGCATAACAAGGCCAAGGCGGTCATCGGAACCGAACTCATCGGCTCCTATGGGAAGACCCGTTCACACGGCATCAGGCTCGACGGAGGCACACGTCCTTTGCCTGGCGACGATACGGTCGACCTCAGCCACTCCATAAGGGAACCAGGGTTCTCGTTCGATGCCAATATGGCAGGGTTCGTGATTCGCCACGGCGCAGACAAAGCAAAGGGCAGCCACGCTCGTGGCAACGAAAAGGACGAGGCCGTTCCACGTGACCGGCCCCAAGACGACGATAAACGGTACCTGGCCGAGGAGGAGGTGAGAAGCATGCGGTATCCACGCTCATTATCCGTGCATCTCCTCGGCCATCGATCAGCCATCGACCTGCCGCTACGGCGGAGGCGATCAAAGAGATCATCGGTCTGATGCAGACGGGAGGTATCGTCGGAACAACGGGGTATGAACGGCGCGCCAGGGGGAGGTCAGAAGAGCAATACAACATGGACGAAACGCAGGCGTCCTTCTTCAAACACTGCTGGGATTCAGGAATGAGCCGATTACCAACAATCGGCAACTGCCCAAGATGCACACAATAACAAGGAAGGGACGAACGAGTTGCGGTGTTCAGCGTCTAGGACCTCTCCCACCTGTGAGCAAGCGGGCCGAGAATTAAGTCTCCGAAGGAACCCCAGTGGATGAGAAGAATGGTACGCCAACCAGGCTGTCCTGATGGACTCAGCCATTCTCAGAAGCGCCGGGTGCAGCGGCCGCGAAGTTTGGAAGAGGCCGAGGCACGGTACTTCTACATGTTGAGGATATCACGGCCCGATCTGACGCGGAAATCAACAGAATGGTGGAGAACAGGCATGCAAAGTGTGGCGCTCTCAAGCAGAAATTTGAAACCGATGCACGAGCATCAACGATGCCGATGCGGCACATCGGTAGATACGGACGTGGCGGAAGGGACAACATATGAAAACGGCGCCATCGAGAATCGTGCGGGACAAGTGCAGAAGCGGCGTCTACGTCGAGAAGGGCGAAGATGAAGGCCCAGCAAGAGATCAGAGGTTTGCAAAATAATGTTGAGTGGACCGGGGGGCAAAACCGAGTCACGCAAGGGGCAAAGCAGCGCTGGGACCAGCAAAGAGGGATTCGACCCCGACTTGAGCAAGCGGAGCAAAATTTTTGATTGGCTCTGAAGGGCTGTGAGAAGTTACCCGGCGGCCACGAGTCCCACGTTGAAATTACCCGACCAACCATCGCAAATGGCATGAAGCCACGTTCGCAACCTGCTATTCTTGAAGCTATGAGACAGATTTAGGTGGCAATAGAACAAGGCGGCTACTCTTGACCGATTCGCCGGGGAAAGTTGACACGCGAAAGCGACTCGAAGGAGTCAACATGTCAATCTCGGCAACTGCCATCCTTGGCCGAAGATGGCTCATCAGATCCAATGGAGCAAGGCTTCGAAGATGCGCCATCGAGGATGAGCGGTGGTCGCTCCAGCGAGAAGAAGGCGAAAAGAGCGATCCACCGGTCGGCCCAAAATGATAATAGCGTTGACCTAGAAGGCGATGGAAAGCAGGGGTATGGGTTTACTTCGACTGACGAAGTAGAAGAGGTTGAGGAAGTCAAGAAGAACAAGAAGTTGTTGGACGCCGGGTTCATCAGGCCATGCAAGCACGCTGAAAGGATTTCCAATGTAATACCTGTGGAGAAAAAGGATGGCCGGTGGCGCGTTTCCATAGATTTCCGAAATCTCAACATTCTGTGAATAGTCAGATTGACCACTGCAAGGTGAGACGATTCCAGCGATCGGCTATTACTCGCACCACCCTTGTGTATTGATGTGCTATTTCGCATGGGTGAGTGGCGAGAAAATCTTGAATTGGCTGGAAAGCCGATATCTTCAATCACGTGAAGGATTCGGCTCGGGGGGCATATACACGGAGAAGGTACAAAGCCACAAAGGATGTACCCAGGGGAAGCCGATTCATGAATCGGGCCACTTTTAGTTCATTAGAGCCGCTGCATTTGGGGGCCTCTTAGTGCGAGGGGGAGGTTGACTGCATCGGCTATTTGGATAAAAGTTTTTCTGCTACATTGATGAAAGCTGAAGAAGCTCGGGGGCAGTTCTCGTTGATGGTCCTCTGCTTTTGAAAAGCCGATTTGGCTAGAATCGGTTGGTGCTGCACCTGTTACAGGATGAGGCTCTATGAAGATTTCTCCAACTGTTTGGTGACTCAGGTCTTCTCCGCGAGGGCCTCTGGCGTCGTTTGCAAGCCTTCAGGTGTAACGCTGCTGGCGAATTCAAGGATTGCAGCCATACCCAATCAGGCTAGGATCAAGAGAGCAACCGACGGTCATCCGGCTAGATTGGACTCATTTCCACCAGAGGTTGCCCCATTAGTCTGAAGGTTCTCTGCTGTTGACGGTCGGGTTGGTCGGGATCGGTTGACGCTACACCGCAGCTGAGAGGTGGATAGTGGCCCGATACTACCGGTTCACTTTCATGCTCACTTTGGTCAAAGGCTCGGGGGGCAGCTGACCGTGGAGGTTTCTTTGCCCTGGAGGATCCTTTGCTATCAAAAGCCGATTTATTTTTGGAATCGGCTCGCGCTGGTGTCACTAAAGTATATCAGTTCCCACATCAATTGGGAGACAAGCCTGGAGCTCCGTTGAGGGCACTTGCTCGAGATCAAATTATCAGCCTGCGCAAAGCCGATGCGCAGCTATCGGCTCTAGTACGAGCACTCAAAGTTGCCTCATTACCGGTTTGGCAATGCTGAAGACGTTGGCATCCCAAAACAGCCTATTGTTCCTTAAGTCAGGGGTGATCGCCTAAAAGTAGTGGCTGACAATGGGAGAAGGGAGATCGGCTCATTAAAAATTGATTGAGTTGTCAATCGGCTAATTTGGCATAAAAAAGAATTAGTGAAATCAAGTTGGGGAATTTTCCATTGATAACTAGATTTCTTACAAGGAAGGAACCGATTGCTTAAGAAGAGAAGAACAAAAGGAGGGGCCACTACTACTAGACCTACACTAGTAGATCCTAATCTACGGGCCGTCACTGCCTTCATCATCATCCCCGGAGTTCCCATCGGCGCTGCTGCCGACGGGCTCCTCGTCGCTGCGCCCGAAGCCCTTTGCGGGGGCTTCATCCTCTTCTTCGTCATCGCTGTCGTCGTCGTCCCACCACATGCGGAGGCGCTTCGCTGGTGGGTAGCCCTCGAGGGAGTCGTCGTCCCTCTTCCTCCTCGTCGGAGGAGAAGCCCCCTTCACAGGGGAAGAGGTCGTCGTCACTTGTTGCTTCCAGCTCTCCGTCAAGAAGGAACCGAAGGTCTTCTTCCCCATCGGTGAGGGGTTCGTCGTCTTCCGACTCTTTGGAGAAGTCCCCGTCCCGCGCGTCCCAATAATGCAGGGCGCGGGCCTGCCTCAAATGGCCATCGGAATCGACCTCGCTCGAGCTCGTTGGAGGAGGAGGGCCCAGAAGGTTGAAACGGAAGAGAGCAGTGGAAAGAGGGAGAGAATCCATGAGGGACTAATGAGGGTTTTGGGTTTTGGCGATGGCTCGTGGAGCAGGGGGTGAAAATTTGGAGGGAGTGGCAAATGAAAAGGGCGAAAGCAATTTAATGCACCCAAACGTTTAGAGGACGTGGTGCAGAACCGTCAAATGTATGAAGAGCGAAGGCAAGACGTCATCATAATTTATCTTGCCTTGGATTAAACTCTGCCATGACATGACCCGACGGAAAAGCATAATGATTTTGGAAATGTCATTTCCAAAACCAGAGCATGTTATCACCGAGAATTTGACCAAGCCGAAGGTGGGCGCGCGATCAAGATGGACTTGAAGATAGAGAAGGGAATTATGTGAATCGTGGATTTACCAAAAAGGGGCGAAGCAATTTAAGCCCAAGCAGTTGTGGCGAGGAGGTGTGCCTACCGGGATACGCAGAAGAAGGCGAGGAGGCAAGACGTCCATGAATACTGCGGCAGTTCTGCTCTGCCATGACTCGGAAAAGCATAATGAGATTTCAAATGTCATTTCCTCAGGGGGTATATGTTATCACGTTGACCAAGCCGAGGTGGGCCGCGATCAAGATGGACTTGAAGATATACATATAGAAGGGTATGTGAATGGCCTTATTTAACAAGTTTGGGCTAGCTAGCCCGTGTATGTTAGTTTAGAATTAGAGTTTGTCTCGTGCCGCCCACATTAGAAAGTCCCTGGACTATAAATATGTACCTAGGGTTTATGGAGATAAACAACAACCAACGTTCAACACAAACCAATCTCAGGCATCGCCAACTCCTTCGTCTCGAGGGTGCAGCATGCCTAGATTCGTCTAGCATCACCTAGTGTTCTGCGTGCGCATTTTTGATGTGAGCAGCTCTCGTAGGCTTAGTTCGCATCATGCTCGCCTGTGCGCGTCTGCGACCTCATCATGGGTGGGGGCGGCACCCCGCTTGATCTTTGTTTAGTAGATCTGATCCGTTATGGTCGATCCTTGATTCATCAAGGATTAGTTTAATATCTGCAATAGTTAGGCCTTACAAGGTTGGAGGATCCGCGGCATGCGTGTAGTTGCTGCCCCTAGACGGACGTTCGAGGATCAACCTAGTGTTGGTTTAGGCCTTGTCTGGGCTGGCTTACGTTTACCGTGCGTGAGCGCGAGGCCCAATCGTGAGTAGGATGATCCGATTATGCGGTGAAAACCCTAGATCGTCGTGGATCTCATACGCTTTATATTGATCAAGCAGGACCACCATATATTCGGCCACCTTGGGCCGATCATGGGTGATCGGCTCCCTGAGCCGATTCACGGGACAACCGAGCGATCGAGGCTCGTATTTGCGATGTACGTGTGTGCCCTGCCGAAACTAAGCGAGGCATCATCCACACCTTCTGACCGGTATAGGTCGGTGGCACGCCCCCGACCCGGCATCGGCGCGACCGGGAGGCTGCGGGCCGTCGCTCACGGGTGGGAGCCGCAGCCCTAGTCATTCCCGGCTCTACCGTGTTGGCCAGTCGCTGCCCGCCGGTGGGTTTCTGACGCCAACAGGGTGGTGGGCCCACTGGTGACCCTTCTAGAACATTCTAGAAGCTCTGTTCAAAACACCGGAACTTTCCCGAACCCCGAAAATGACTTCCATATATGAATCTTATTCTCGGACCATTCCGGACCTCCTCGTGATGACCTGGATCCCATCCGAGACTCCGAACAAAAACTTTGGACTCCATCTCATATTCCGAATCTACTTATGCGACATCGAACCTTCAGCGCGTCACCCTACGGTTCGCGAACTACGCAGACATGGTCGAGACTCCTCTCCGGGCAATAACCAATAGCGGGATGGAGGCATAATGGCTCCCACATATTCAACGATGACTTAGTGATCGATTGAACCATTTACATATAATACCGATTCCTTTGTCTCGCGATATTTTACTTGTCCGAGGTTCGATCATCGGTATCTCCATACCTTGTTCAACCTCGTTTACGACAAGTACTCTTTACTCGTACCGTGGTATGTCATCTCTTATGATCCAATCATATGCTTGCAAGCTAATTAGACGACATTCCACCGAGAGGGCCCAGAGTATATCTATCCGTCATCAGGATGGACAAATCCCACTATCTCACACTTTCCAAATACTTAATCCCATCTTTATAACCACCCATTTACGCAATGGCGTTTGATGTAATCAAAGTACCCTTCGGTGTAAGTGATTTACATGATCTCATGGTCGAAGGACTTAGACAACTATGTATCGAAAGCTTATAGCAAATTGAACTTAATAACTTGATCTTATGCTACGCTCATTTGGGTGTGTGTCCATTATATCATTCAAACAATGACATAACCTTGTTATTAATAACATCCAATGTTCATGATCACGAAACCATGATCATCCATTAATCAACAAAGCTAGTTATACAAGAGGCTTACTAGGGACTCTTGTTGTTTACATAACACACATGTATCAATGTTTCGGTTAATACAATTATAGCATGGAGTGGCGTGTAGTCGACACGTCCGTTGGGAACCCCAAGAGGAAGGTGTGATGCGCACGGCGGCAAGTTTTCCCTCAAAAGAAACCAAGGTTATCGAACCAGTAGGAGCCAGAAGCACGTGAAGGTTGTTGGTGGAGGCATGTAGTGCGGCAACACCGGTGGAGCGGCGCCAACGTGGAACTGCACAACACAATCAAAGACTTTGCCCCAACGTAACGGTGGCGTTGTCAATCTCACCAGCTTGCTGAAAACAAAGGATTAAGCGTATCGAGTGGAAGATGGTGTTTGTTTGCAAAGAACAGTAAAGAACAATAATTGCAGTAGAATGTATTCAGATGTAAAAGAATGGACCGGGGTCCACGGTTCACTAGTGGTGTCTCTCCAATAAGATAACTAACATGTTGGGTGAACAAATTACAGGTGGGCAATTGACAAATCAAGATTCAATACATATCAACGATGATTACTATGTGATTTAATCAGGGCATTACGACAAGAGAGTGGATTTAGTGATGCATCTATGCGAAGCACCCACCTTCAGGTTATCATCCGAACCCCTTCCGGTATTAAGTTGTAAACAAGGATAATTGCATTAAGTATGGTGCGTAATGTAATCAACACAAATATCCTTAGACAAAGCATCAATGTTTTATCCCTAGTAGCAACAGCACATCCACAACCTTAGAACTTTCTGTCACTGTCCCAGATTCAATGGAGGCATGAACCCACTATCGAGCATAAATACCCCCTCTTGGAGTTACAAGTATCAACTTGGCCAGAGCCTCTACTAGCAACGGAGAGCATGCAAGAACATAAACAACACATATATGATAGATTGATAATCAACTTAACATAGTATTCTAGATTCATCGGATCCACCAAACACAACATGTAGCATTACAAATAGATGATCTTGATCATCTTAGGCAGCTCACAAGATCTATAACAATGATAGCACAAGCGGAGAAGACAACCATCTAGCTGCTATGGACCCATAGTCAAGGATGAACTACTCACGCATCAATCCGGAGGCGGGCATGATGATGTGGAGCCCCTCCGGTGATGATTCCCCTCTCCCGGTGGGGTGCGGGAGCGATCTCCTGAATCCCTCGAGATGGGATTACGCGGCGGCGCGTCTGGAGGTTTTCCGTATCGTGGCTCTCGTACGGGGGTATTATCGCGACGAAGGCTATATGTAGGCGGAAGGGTAGGTCGGGGGCGACGAGGCCCAGACCACGGTCGCGCGACCGGGGCACAGGCGCGCCGCCTATGGTGCAGCCACCGTGGCCCACTTTGTCCCCTCCGGTCTTCTGGAAGCTTAGGTGGAAAAATAGGACCACAGGCGTTGATTTCGTCCAATTCGAGAATATTTCCTTACTAGGATTTCTGAAACCAAAAATTGCAGAAAAACAGCGTTAATAGGTTAGTGGTGGAAAATGTATAATAATGCTGTAAAGTATGTATAAAACATTTAAGTATTGTCATAAAAGTAGCATGGAACATAAGAAATTATAGATACGTTTGAGACGTATCAAGCATCCCCAAGCTTAGTTTCCTACTCGTCCTCGAGTAGGTAAACGATAACTACAAATAATTTCTGAAGTGACATGCTACCAACATAATCTTGATCAACATTATTGTAAAGCATATGAGTTGAATGGAGTGATCTGAACAAAAGATTGCTAACAAAGATAATGATTAAACAAATGAATCATATAGCAAAACTTTTCATGAATAGTACTTTCAAGACAAGTATCAACAAGACTTGCATAAGAGCTAACTCATAAGCAATAAATTCAAAGTAGAATGCATTGAAGCAACAAAAAGGATGATTAAGTTTCAGCAATTGCTTTCAACTTGTAACATATATATCTCATGGATATTTGTCAACATAGAGTAATATAACAAGTGCAATAAGTAAACATGTAAGTATCAATGCACACAGTTAACACAAGTGTTTGCTTCTAAGATAGAAAGAAGTGGGCAAACCGACTCAACATAAAGTAAAAAAGAATGGCCCTTCGAGAGGAAGCATGGATTACTATTTTTGTGCTAGATCTTTTGGTTTGAAAACATAGAAACAATTTTGTCAACCGGTAGTAATAGTTCATATGTGCTATGCATAGTACTTCCTACAAGTTGCATGTCTCATGCATAGAGTACTTATGCTCGCACCTTGTCCTAATCATCTCGGAAAACACGGATTATCATCACATGACATATGCTTCAACCAAGTGTCACAAAGGGGTACCTCTATGCCGCCTGTACAATGGTCTAGGAGAAAGCACGCATTGGATTTCTCGCTTTTGATTATTCTCAACTTAGACATCCATACCGGGACAACATAGACAACAGATAATGGACTCCTCTTTTAATGCTTAAGCATTCAACAACAAATAATATTCTCATAAGAGATTGAGGTTGTATGTCCAAAACTGAAACTTCCACCATGATACATGGCTTTAGTTGGCTGGCACATAATAGGTAGATATGGTGGACACAAATGGCATGGGTTTTGGCTCAAGGTGTTTGGATGCACGAGAAGCATTTCCTCTCAGTACAAGGTTTGGGCTAGCAAGGTTGTTTGAAGCAAACACAAGTATGAACAGGTACAACAAAACTTACACAAGAACATATTGCAAGCATTATAAGGCTCTACACTGTCTTCCTTGTTGTTCAAACACTTTACCTGAAAATATCTAGACTTAGAGAGACTAATCATGCAAACCAAATTAAACAAGCTCTACGGTAGTTCTTCATTAATAGATTAAACTACATTATGCAAGAGCTTAAACATGATCTATGAGAGCTCAAACAATTGCCAAGTTATTCCAAACCATATGCAGCATTTTCTGATTCCAACCAAATAGCAATTTAACGAAGCAATTTCAGCATTCGCCATGAACATTAAAGCACAACTAAGAACACAAGTGTTCCATATGAAAAAGCGAAGCGTAATATCTCCAATATAAGAATGATGGGATCCAACTTTATTCAAACCAAAACGAAAATAAAAGCAAACCGACGCTCCAAGTAAAGACATAAAATGTGATGGAATAAAAATAGTTTCACTAGAAGTGACCTGATAATGTTATCGATGAAGAAGATGCCTTGGGTATCCCCAAGATTAGATGCTTGAGTCTTTTTAAAATATGCAGGGATGAACCACGGGAGCATCCCCAAGCTTAGACCTTTCACTCTTCTTGATCATAGTATATCATCCTCTTCTCTTGACCCTTGAAAACTTCCTCCACACCAAACTTCAATCAAACTCATTAGAGGGTAGTGCATAATCAAAAACATATTCGAGGTGACACAATCATTCTTAACACTTCTGGACATTGCACAAAGCTTCTGAAAGTTAATGGAACAAAGAAACTTATTCAACATAGCAAAAGCGGCAATGCGAAATAAAAGGCAGAATCTGTCAAAAACAGAACAGTTCGTAAAGACGAATTGGGCCAGACTTGCTCAAATGGAAAAACTCAAAACTAATGAAAGTTGAGTACATATATGAGGATCACCTCGTAAAGTTTCAGATTTTTTGATTTTTCTGGAAATCTGTAGAATTCGTGACAGACAGCAATGCTGTTTCGCGCAGCGATCCAAATCTAGCATCAACTTTAGCATAGAAACTTTGCAACAAACATGATAAGGAGAGGTTGCTACAGTAGTAAAAACTAAAAACTCAACAATACAGTAAATAAAATGAAACTTGGGTTATCTCCCAAGAAGTGCTTTCGTTAACGCCTTTCAGCTAGGCGCAGAAAGTGTAAATCAAGTGTTTTCAAGAGATGGAGCATCAACATTACCTCGGGCTCTACGCATACCCTTCTTACTCTTTTTCTTACTCTTTGGTTTAGGGAATACATGTCGGCCTCCCTGTGTGTAGGGTGCCTTCTCCCGTATTTATGATTGCTCCAATAGTTTCAGCAGGGATCTTCCAAGTGTGATTTGTCCTGTTCCTACACATTCAATAACAAGATAATATGGATACTGTTTTTCCAAGAATGTTTGTGTGCACACCCTTGCTATTCCTTAGGAATTATAACGGAGTTATCAATAAGAGTTATTCCTTCTCCCCCTTCAACAAGTCCCCAAAGTGTCAAAGATTTATAAAATACTCTCAGGCATAAGACAAAATTCAGACATAATATCACAGCGGGCATGAAAAGTTTCACCACCAATAATAACTTTAATAGTAGGGTTCCACATTGAGGGTTCAGAGTTCACTAAAACTTCATCAAGACGGTTACGAACATAACTATAATTTTCTTTCAAGCAAGATGCACTTATCTCAAGGGTGTTTAATATATTATAAATGCTAATGAGAGCTGAATCAAAGTTATTAGCTGAACTATGTGATGCAACCAATTTTTATGGCGTTAAAAGCTTGATCACCGTTGCAATGAAGGAAATCTCCTCCCACTATAGCATCTAAGGCATATCTATAGCGAATCATAAGCCCAAAATAAAAATTACTAAGGAGCAAACTTAGAGTCATTTGAGGTTCAGCTTTGCGATAAGAATCAAAAATTCTAGACCAAGCATCTTTAAACTCTCCTCATCTCCTTGTTTAAAAGTAAAGACTAATTCCTCGGGTGAAGAAGTAACAGAGCTAGACATGATAATAACAGTAAACTAAATGCAAGTAACTAATTTTTTTGTGTTTTGATATAGAGCTAGCAAATAAGACAGAAAGTAAAGTAACTAATTTTTTGTGTGTTTTTAATATAAAGCAAACAAGAAAATAAATAAAATAAAGTAAAGCAAGACAAAAACAAAGTAAAGAGATTGGAAGTGGAGACTCCCCTTGCAGCGTGTCTTGATCTCCCCGGCAATGGCGCCAGAAAAAGTCTTTGTTGGCGTGTAGTCGACACGTCCGTTGGGAACCCCAAGAGGAAGGTGTGATGCGCACAGCGTAAGTTTTCCTCGGTAAGAAACCAAGGTTATTGAACCAGGGGAGCCAAGAAGCACGTGAAGGTTGTTGGTGGAGGAATATAGTGCGGCGCAACACTAGTGAAACCGGCGCCAACGTGGAACTACAACACAATCAAGATACTTTGCCCCAACGTAACAGTGAAGTTGTCAATCTCACCGGCTTGCTGAAAACAAAGGATTAAGCGTATCGAGTGGAAGATGGTGTTTGTTTGCAAGAAACAAGTAAAGAACAATGAGTAGAATGTATTCAGATGTAAAAGAATGGACCGGGGTCCACAGTTCACTAGTGGTGTCTCTCCAATAAGATAACTAACATGCTGGGTGAACAAATTACAGGTGGGCAATTGACAAATCAAGATTCAATACATATGAACGATGATTACTATGTGATTTAATCAGGGCATTACGACAAAGTACATAGACCGCTATCCAACATGCATCTATGCCTAAATAATCCACCTTCGGGTTGTCATCCGAACCCCCTCCAGTATTAAGTTGTAAACAAGAGATAATTGCATTAAGTATGGTGCGTAATGTAATCAACACAAATATCCTTAGACAAAGCATCAATGTTTTATCCCTAGTAGCAACAGCACATCCACAACCTTAGAACTTTCTGTCACCGTCCCAGATTCAATGGAGGCATGAACCCACTATCGAGCATAAATACCCCCTCTTGGAGTTACAAGTATCAACTTGGCAGAGCCTCTACTAGCAACGGAGAGCATACAAGAACATAAACAACACATATATGATAGATTGATAATCAACTTAACATAGTATTCTAGATTCATCGGATCCTACCAAACACAACATGTAGCATTACAAATAGATGATCTTGATCATGTTAGGCAGCTCACAAGATCTATAACAATGATAGCACAAGCGGAGAAGACAAACATCTAGCTACGCTATGGACCCATAGTCCAAGGATGAACTACTCACGCATCAATCCGGAGGCGGGCATGATGATGTGGAGCCCCTCCCGTGATGATTCCCCTCCGCGTGGTGCGGGCGCGATCTCCTGAATCCCCGAGATGGGATTATGGCGCGTCTCAGGTTTTCCATATCGTGGCTCTCGGTATGGGGTATTCGCGACGAAGGCTATATGTGGCGGAAGGGTAGGTCGGGGGGACGCGAGGCCCACCACGGGGCGCGCGGCCAGGGGCCGCGCCGCCTATGGTCTGGCCACTCGTGGCTCCGTTATCCCTCCGGTCTTCGGGAAGCTTCGTGGAAAATAGGACCCTAGGCGTTGATTTCGTCCAATTCCGAGAATATTTCCTTACTAGGATTTGTGAAACCAAAAACAGCAGAAAACATCAACGCGCTTGGCATCTTGTTAATAGGTTAGTGCGGAAAATGTATAATAATGCTGTAAAGTATGTATAAAACATGCAAGTATTGTCATAAAAGTAGCATGGAACATAAGAAATTATAGATACGTTTGAGACGTATCACATGGTATGCAAACATTTATCATAAACACAAAGATATTATAATAACCACTTTATTATTGCCTCTTGGGCATATATCCAACACCTTCTTCCTCCAGTGCAGGCTAGATGACAATTACTCAACCGACCTCCAAGATCTGTGGGGAGACTGGCACCGTGAATGGTGTCTTGTCCGCTTCCCGCAGTGCCTTGACAACGTTGAAGACCTAGATTCTCCTGCCGCCGCGGATCCAACCTGGGATTTGCTCGGATCCCGGGATGACGATTTGGCTCCTATCCTCAAGATGATCTGAAGCTTTCATCAATGCGGGCTCATGATGCGTCAGGTGTCGACGAACTCCTTGCGAGAGCATGTGGCGCCACTTCAATAGTTCCTCCATGCCATGTGGGCATTCGAGGGCCCCGGTAGATACCACCCACTTGTACTCGGAAAGGTAGGCCGCCCCTGACCTTCTGGATGGTCATTGAAGATAGTCTGCGGAGGAGGGATGGCGACAGATCTCCCCCGTTAGTGCGCCTGCTGTGGGATGATGCCAACCGGGATGCCATCGTTACTTATCTTCTCGACTGCGATGAGTGAGGAATACATGAGCGTTGGAGGCCCCTGGGCACAATTAGCATCCCGGGTGCATCGTCTTCAAGGCTATCGGTGGCTCCTCTCCCGAGGTTCCACCGCGGGGCTCCTCTCCATGGAGAGGAGCATTCATCTTCGGCCACCGGAGGTGCGGCGCGCTAGTTCCTCTCGCCAAAGCAGGTGTCATACTTTCTGCGAGAAGGATCCTCCACGTGGCGCTTCATGGACACGTCGAGGAGTTCCCTAGGAAGGACGATGGACCTAGAGGGTGGAGAGGCCGTTGCCCCTTTCTGGGGTCTCCTTCTCCAAACACTTCTCGTAATGTCGCGCTTCTAGGGTTGAGCTCTTCTTTCAAGAAAGGAACATGGTCATGGGTGGGCGAGTTTGCCGGGTCCGTTTGTTTTGCCTCTCCTTGAGTACAATTCCATTGGTCAGTACTGACTTATTACATCGTTACCTTGCAGAGAAGAAGTCCTGCAGGAGAAGATGGAATTGTCGTCGGGAGCTTCCGGCGAGGGGTTGCCTCACAGGGTGACGCTAATTCCTTCTCCGGACGAGGGGGCCTACAGGGGGTTGGAGCTTCTGCGGTTGCGGGCTCATCCTGGTAGGTCTCCGAGCTTTTGCCTCTTCTGGTTTCCTTTTTTTAGAGAAACCACATATTTCAGTAATCAAAAATCAAGTAAGGTGAAGCAACACATGTGGAAACTAAAAGACAAACCGGGATAAAATGATTATCCAGAATTTGCAGATAAAATCCTTAAAAATCGAGAAATACAAAACGATACCTAGGGTTTCTTGCAACCACCGTAGCCAGCGGCCGCCGCCCAACTCATGTGCCGTCGAGCCTGATGCCGGAAGAGACGTCGATCCTTGTTCTCCAAAAGAACCCACGGGCTTTGTGAGAGTCGATGAACAGGCCTGCTGCAAGCAGCGAGGCACATGTCGTTATGGCACATCGACGGGGGATGTCCTTGTTCTGTCTTGGACCAAGATTCACCCCTCCTATCGACGAAGTCATAGAAGAACGACAAATCCACCACCTCCGGACCAACATCTTCGCTCCAAAAGAACCACCTCGCCCCGGCCACCGGGGCCGTCGCGGATAACAACGAACGCAAGCGACACACCGAGAAACTAATCTTGCCAGATCTAAAGAACGGCGAGAAGTTCAATCTGCTGATCTGAAGGATCGATTAGCACACGCTGCCATCAACTCTGAGACGCTGCCCAGAAGGTCCTCGCCGGTGTGGAAGTAGAGATGAGGCAGATTTAGTAGCCCGGACACAGCTCCCACCACCCCAACGGCACAACACGGCAGAAAAAAACTACTAGGCAAAAAAAAACTACTAAGCGAGAAGAGGAGGAAGAAGAGACCAAGGCTTGGCCGGTGGAGATTGGGAGAATGGGAGGAGCTTCGAGCAAGTGCCGGAACGACCGGAATCACGTGTCTAGGTCCTCCGGAAACGCGCGGCGAGCTCCTTGGAAAAAGAGCGACGCGATCTTGGCATGGTGCCGCTGTCAGGAGAATTTTCCTTCAATCGGAGCCCAGATGAGTCAGAGAAAATCCAGACGAGCTGATCCAGATTTGTTACAGTAAGAGTATCTCTAACAAAGCCCGTAAATCCCGCCGAAACTGATTTTTTCCGGCGGATTTACGGGTTCAGACCGAAAGTGGCGCAGAGCGGAGCCCGAATGGTGGGCCGGCCCGTATAAGAACTTCAGGGGCCCGAGACACTGGAGCGTCAACCCGTATAAATACAGGCCGCGGAAGGGAGTAGGGTTCCAAAACCCTACTCCCTCCGCCGCGTCCGCCCCCTCCGCCGCGCGCACGGTTTGATTTCCGGCGAGCAATCGTGGAGCCACCACCGCCGCTTCTCCACTCTCTCCACCACCACCGTGACCGCATGGCTGGGGCGAACAGCGGCGGCATGGGAGGTGGGCGGATTGGCGGGAGCAACTCTCCGCCGCCCTCCTCGTCTTCCAGTCCGAAGCCGAGCGGCCAAATGGAACCGCTAGGAAGGCGCTCGGAAGCGCAGCGCGCGGCGCTGGACCAACTGGGGTCTGACGCCGCCGGGGAAGCTCGTGCGCTATGCGAATAGCGGCCAGGGGTCGTCCTCGGCTGCGTCCGGCCGTGCACTGTGGCGGCCCGCCGCGGACATCAGCAACGACGACGACGAGGAGGAGGAGGAGGAGGAGGAGGAGGAGGAGGAGGAGGAGGAGGAGGAGGAGGAGGAGGATGAGGAGGAGGAGGAGGTGCCGGTGCGCAACCTCCAGTTGCAGGCGGGGGACTACGTCCTCAACGACGAGGAGGAGGCAACGACGATGCAGCAGGTGGCCATCAGCTCCGCCGCCGAGGCGCGCACACGCTTCCGCCGCGAGGAGGCGGTAGCCGTCCGTATCGTGCGCGAGTACGAGGCCGCGCAGAAGGAGGCGGCCGTCCGCCGCGTGAAGCAGGAGGTCGTCGACCTCGACTCCGAGTAGGCCGCCAACGGCGTACTCTTCCGCGATGCGCACAGTAGGTCGCCGCCAGCCAAATTAGTTTACTTTTGGAGGTGGTCGTGACCACCTCAAATGCAATGTATGTAGCGATCAAATGTATCGAATTATGCTCCAACTATGTTTGAATTTCTCTTTTTAAGCTTGTTTGCGATGATCATTTTACCGGTAAATTTTGATTTTGTTGTTTTTCGGTTCCGAATATGGGTACTGTTCTTTTCGAAAGACTGAACTAACTTTTTTCAGTTCTGAAAAATAAGGGCTCTGTTAGAGATGCTTTAACGAATTCTACATAGACCGCCACAAGGAGATCCTTGCGCTCCCTTCTATATTCCGTCGACGCGCTCGCGCTGCTGCCAACAACGACGATGCGGAGAGCCGAGAGCGCGCAAGCTTGCCTACAACAACGGCGCCATTGACCCGAACACCGTCCTGGCTCAGTTCCCCTCCCACAGATCCACGTTGTGTTCAACTTCTATTGCTACATAGCCTTCGTGTTTAATTTGCTGAACCAGCAGCAGAGAAGTTCACGTTGTGCAGCACATCAGTTCACTCCCATCGCCAACCACTCGTCCATGGCTACATCCAAGCCTTCTTCAAGAACAGGTAAACCAACATCGCAGCAGTACTGATCTGTTGCTCTTCCTTTTCCATATCCTTGCTGGTACCGTATAAGTGTGTATGCTATTGGTTTAATTCCTGCAATAATAAAGGCTTTTTAACCTGTTGCAATTTTATGCTCTATTGTTAAGATGTTTTTTTTTTGCCTAACAGAGTACGATGCTTGGTTTCAGGCAACTATAAAACATCATTATATTATTGTACTATTCAAAAATCTGTTGAGGGAAGGTCGGGAACTATCTTAAGATGACAGACAAATGAGGACGGGATACTTTCTTGCATTGAATCATGTTCGGGGACTATCTTAAGATGTTTCAGGTCTCTATCTGGCGGTGAGCTACCAGAGAGATTTGCAATTTCTGCACGTGCTACGGGGGAAGCAGATGCTTATATATGCTAGATATGAGCCATCCTGCTACCTTGAGTCCTTGATGTGAAACAAAGGCTGAAAGCTGCACAAGTTATATGTTCCTTGCTAAAACTTTCAGATCTGAAAACAATGAGGCTCATGGAATATTTTCGTAAGATAATATTTACTGTAAAAATGTCATCTGAGGATTGACACGTTGAGATATTTTTCGCCGCCTCTCGGGAGAGATGAGGAGGCAGAAATGGTTCGCGCCGAGGTAAAGATCTGTTCTAACCCATAGCCGGCGGGCCGCCTCCGCCCCATGAGCGAGGGTCTCCCCGAATTGCGCCGCGGGGAGTCGCCGAGGAGTCGTCCGGGGCTGCTTCTGGCTCACTGGCTGCGGCAGACCCTTCTTATCAACCTTTAGTACTCCGGCCAACCGGTATTACATAAACTTCCCCAGAAATGCCACACAAAGTCATTTAGTACTCCAACCAACAGGTATTACATAAACTTCCAGAAAAACCTTTAGCTTCAGCTATCTTTTCAGGCAGACGAAGAGAGTTTTAACGAAAACTCTCCGGTGACCTTTCAGCATGATCAGCATCCATTTCAGGAGAAGGGGTCAGGAAGTGTATTCTGGCAGGTGACTGTATATCCTGCGTCAATAGATTCCTCATTGCATTCAACTTCTTCTTGTTCCGTGGAAGCCTACCAGGGTTTAGAGGGTTTATGTGTTTGCAGTAGCGACATGCCACTCTGTCGTACAGGTACACATCCATCAGATTCACCGCTACTTTCATGACACGCCTGAGATGACTCACAATGTAATTCCCAAAGCAGAAGATGATGAGCTTGGTAAGGCGGCGGTGCTGGAAATCTGATCTAGGTGATTCCCACTCTACGCCCTTCTGCTCCGCGCTATACAAGTGTTGCCTCCTCCTTACTGGATGATACTCCATTTCACACAGATGATCGATTACCTGCATTCCGCCATCAGGACATAGGTAAATGGTACAAGTTAGTTTTGCCACTCATAGGACATCTGTACTCCAAGTGAAAGCACAGGTGTGTGTAGCCATGCAAGGGTAATAGTAGAGCAACAGCTCTAGGTGCAAACATACTATCATGTACTAGAGTATAACCCATAAAAAAACAAGCGGATTTAGGCAATAACATACCGACATGTAGAACTCTTCTAGACATGGCGCAGCTTCCAGAATGAACATTGTCCACGTGAGATCATGCCCTTCAGGAATCAAGACAAGATTGACAATCCTTAGTCCGCGGAATGCAGCTGCCAGCCTTTCGGTCAGAGGCTCTGGTTGAACCCAAATCTGCAAGAATAAACATATGATAGGATGAGCAGAGAACAAGTGAAGTCAGAACAAAGCAATCATTGCCACCTTACCTTTTCACATTTAAACGCCAACCGCAGATCTTGTACACATATCTCTGAAAGTAATGTACTTAGCCTAACCATTTTGTGATAGATAAAATGAATAGTTGTAAGGTGCAAAAACTCAAGCAATGGGACTTGACCAAATGACAACGGTAGGTCTTCGAAAGACATCCAAAACTTGTAGGTTGTCCGGGTCAATTTTGGTAGCCACTTGAGTTCGACTTTGTCAAAACGGCAATTGACAAGACTGAGTTCCCTGAGTTGTGCATGTTCAATTTGGAGTGTTATCCAGTTATCTGTGTCGCAATTGAAAAGTCCTAAATATTTTAATAGTTTGCAAGTGACGAAGATGTTGGAGACGAAGTCAGATTCAGCAAATCTCAAATTCTCCAAGTAGAGTCGTGTCAAACGAGTAAACGCATTCCGACACTCATTAAAAAAGGGCACAAACTGTTTCCCATAGTTCACCACATCATTAAGTGTGCAATGATCGCGGCCCTTCACTGTCAAAATTGTGAATTCAGCTTTCTCAATCTGGTGTACCGCCATGGCCTCGCCAACAACATGTCCAATGGATATGGGGACATCACCTATCAAGTAGAACATCGTAGACAGGAGGCGGATGGTGTCTTGGCCTGGATCTCTGCGTGCTAGTACACTCTTTGTCGCTTTGAAAGTAGCTGCATTGAGCCGAGCCAAATCACCATCAGAGATGTTGGCGCGTGACTCATCTCTTCCAAATAGGCTTAACACACCCTCAGGCAGAGGGTTTATTATAAGTCGGGGGAGCTTGGCGGAAAGCTGACTCCAACGCCTGGAGAGGATGCTGGTTTTTGCAGCGTCCGAGACATGGAGTCGGTCAAGAATATTGAGCAGAATGTCATTGGGCAAGGTGCTGATTCTATCATCTCCGCACTCTTCCTGCATTTGGCATGGAAACAAATCAGGGTTGATTTCAATCTAGTCATGGATACGCACCTTTGACATTCGCTTGATGCAATTTTGATAGAAGCTTGAAGTATTTTTCCACACATATATTGCAATTATGAAAGAAGCAATTTAGATGCAGTCTCAAAGAAGCAATTATTATGTAGTCCAGAAGATACAAACTTGAAGTAACTAGGAGTGGACCTAGGGGAAACGAAAGGACAATGAACTCACCTCCATGGCTCCCGTAATGAAATTCAATGTAGTACAAGAGTTACAATTCTCATAGTCACAAAGATGTACTGTACAATTTAGATGTAGTACAATAGGTACAGACTTTTTCTCGTAAAGCAACACAAACATTGCAGTTATGAAAGAAGCAATTTTGATTCTGCCTCGGAGTTAAAAAAAATCCATACAATCACAAAGATGTAATTTCGATGCAGTACAAGATGTAGAGAACTGATGATATTTTTTTCCCAATACAAAAATATAATAGAGAAAGAATCGCAATTTCAATGTCGTCCAAACTTGATTTTTGTTCCCGTAAACAGGTTTAAGGAAGCAACTATAATTAGAGGAAAAGAAAGCATCCAGTCTAGAGGAAAAGAAAGGAACTCACCGCCATGGCCCCCGCGTTGATTTTCCGAGGCTTAAATCTGGCACTTGATGGCTCTTGAGTTGCTAGTCTCGTCTGAAAGCTGATATATCGAACGAATCGGTGGTCTGGTCCTGGAGTTGGCGCAAACTCGGAGATTTATAGCGGGTTGGTTCGGGACAAGTCGGAGACTGAAATCGAGATGGATTTGAACTCCTTCACAAATCTAAACCCGCCCAGCCCCAGATGAGCCCCAAAGGGCCCGGATCTGGGCAGAGAGAGCACCCTACGCGCCACCTCGCCGCCAAGGGCTTGACTAGAGAGTACCGACTATCGACAGAACCCCACCCGTGCCATCCTTCTCCTGATCTTATCCTGATTATCAACGTGGTTGATTTCATCACTGACAGTAACATGTATTCTTGGTGGTTTTTGAGTTGAAGTAAACTGCATCTGAATATATAGCTCATCTTTATTATTTGTTTTCCTAAAAAAAAGTAGTAATATCCTAGACCACTATAATGGTTGTGTATTTTGTTAAAAGACAGAAGTGTTAGAGCATCTCCACGATGTAAAAGGGGCGCGCGGCGAAAAAACCGCCGGTTTAGCGCGCGCGGCCGGCCACGCGAACCCCCAGCGGACGCGGGAAAAAGGCGCGCGCGCGAAAAACTTTGCCGCGCCCGCGCTTTTGCGCCATCCCACGCGGAAAAGTTGGCGCGTCGGCTGCCCCGCGCGCTATAAAGACGAAGCGACGCGCGCACACCAACCGCTGAAGTTTTCGCGTGTCCATGCCTCCGTCTCTCTCTCCCTCTCTCCACCGCGCCTCTACCTCCCGCGCCGATGCTCCGCCTCCGCCGGCAAGATGCCTCCGCGCCGCCGCTCCGCCTCCGGCTACCGCGGCGTCCGCGCGTGGCCGCTTCGACGCGGAGATCCGCTCCGGCGAGGAGCGGATCCGACTCGGAACCTTCGGCACCGCGCATGAGGCGGCGCGGGCCTACGACGCCGTCGTCTGGCGCCTCGGCCGGCCCCGCCGTCTGACACGCATGAAGCACATGTCCGTTGGGAACCCCAAGAGGAAGGTGTGATGCGTACAACAGCAAGATTTCCCTCAGTAAGAAACCAAGGTTATCGAACCAGTAGGAGTCAAGGAACACGTGAAGGTTGTTAGTGGAGGAGTGTAGTGCGGCGAACACTGAAACCGGCGCCAACGTGGAACCTGCACAACACAATCAAGATACTTTGTCCCAAAGTAACAGTGAGGTTGTCAATCTCACCGGCTTGCTGAAAACAAATGATTAATCGTATAGTGTGGAAGATGATGTTTGTTTGCAAAGAACAGTAGAGAACAATGATTGCAGTAGATTGTATTCAGATGTAAAAGAATGGACCGGGGTCCACAGTTCACTAGTGGTGTCTCTCCAATAAGATAAATAACATGTTGGGTGAACAAATTACAGGCATGCAATTGACAAATAAAGATTCAATACATATCATGATGATCACTATGAGATTTAATCAGGGCATTACGACAAAGAACATAGACCGCCATCCAGCATGCATCTATGCCTAAATAATCCACCTTCGGTTAGCATCGCACCCCCTCAAGATTAAGTTGCAAACAAGACAATTGCATTAAGTACGGTGCGTAATGTAATCAACACAAATATCCTTAGACAAAGCATTGATGTTTTATCCCTAGTAGCAACACATCCACAACCTTAGAACTTACTGTGTCCCGATTCAATGGAGGCATGAACCCACTATCGAGCATAAATACCCTCTTGGAGTTACAAGTATCAACTTGGCCAGAGCCTCTACTAGCAACGGAGAGCATGCAAGAACATAAACAACACATATATGATAGATTGATAATCAACTTGACATAATATTCTATATTCATCGGATCCGCCAAACACAACATGTAGCATTACAAATAGATGATCTTGATCATGTTAGGCAGCTCACAAGATCTAAACATGATAGCACAAGAGGAGAAGACAACCATCTAGCTACTGCTATGGACCCATAGTCCAAGGATGAACTACTCACGCATCAATCCGGAGGCGGGCATGGTGATGTAGAGCCCTCCGGATGATTCCCTCTCCGGCAGGATGCCGGAGGCGATCTCCTGAATCCCGAGATGGGATTGGCGGCGGCGGCGTCTGGAAGGTTTCGTATCGTGGCTCGGTACAGGGTATTCGACGAAAGGCTATAAGTAGGCGGAAGGGTAGGTCGGAGGCGGCGCGAGGGCCCCACACCATAGGGCGGCGCGGGCCCACCTGGCCGCGCGCCCCTGGTGTGGGCGCCTCGTCGCCGACTTCGTATCCCCTCCGGTCTTCCGAAGCTTCGTGGAAAAATAAGACCACGGGCGTTGATTTGGTCCAATTCCGAGAATATTTCCTTTGTAGATTTCTGAAACCAAAAAAGAAGAAAAGCAACTAGCGCCGGCATCTTGTTAATAGGTTCGTGCGGAAAATGCATAATAATGATGTAAAGTATGTATAAAACATGTAAGTATTGTCATAAAAGTAGTATGGAACATAAGAAATTATAGATACGTTGGAGACGTATCAAGCATCCTAAGCTTAGTTCCTACTCGCCTCGAGTAGGTAAACGATAACAACAAATAATTTCTGAAGTGACATGCTACCAACATAACCTTGATCAACATTATTATAAAGCATATGAGATGAATGGAGTGATCTAAAACAAAAGATTGCTAACAAAGAGATAATGACTAAACAAATGAATCATACAGCAAAACTTTTCATGAATAGTACTTTCAAGACAGGTATCAACAACACTTGCATAAGAGCTAACTCATAAAGCAATAAATTCAAAGTAGAATGCATTGAAGCAACACAAAGGATGATTAAGTTTCAGCAATTGCTTTCAACTTGTAACATGTATATCTCATGGATAATTGTCAACATAGAGTAATATAACAAGTGCAATAAGTAATCATGTAAGGATCAATGAACACAGTTAACACAAGTGTTTGATTCTAAGACAGAAAGAAGTAGGGTAACTGACTCAACATAAAGTAAAAGAATGGCCCTTGAGAGGAAGCATGGATTACTATTTTTGTGCTAGAGCTTTTATTTTGAAAACATAGAAATAATTTTGTCAACGGTAGTAATAATTCATATGTGTTATGCATAATACTTTCTACAAGTTGCAAGCCTCATGCATAGAATACCAATAGTGCCCGCACCTTGTCCTAATTAGCTTGGATTTACATGGATTATCATTGCATAACATATGTTTCAACCAAGTGTCACAAAGGGGTACCTCTATGCCGCCTGTACAAAGGTCCAAGGAGATCAATTGCATTTGATTTCTCGTTTTTAATAGATCTCAACTTAGGACATCCATACCGGGACAACATAGACAGATAATGGACTCCTCTTTAATGCATAAGCATTCAACAACAGATAATATTCTCATAAGAGATTGAGGATGAATGTCAAAACTGAAACTTCCACCATGATACATGGCTTTGGTTAGCGGCCCAATGTTCTTCTCTAACATATGCATACTCAAACCATTTGATCATGATAAATCACCTTACTTCAGACAAGACGAACATGCATAGCATCTCACATGATATCCAACAAAGGTAAAAAGTTGATGGCTTCCCCAGAAACATGGTTACCGCTCAACAAGCAACTTATAAGAACTAAGACACATAGCTACATATTCATCACCATAATAGTTTTTAAGTTATTTTCCCATAAGCTATATATTGCAAAGATAAAGGAATGAAATTTTAAAGGTAGCACTCAAGTAATTTACTTTGGAATGGCAGAAAAATACCACATAGTAGGTAGATATGGTGGACACAAATGGCATGGGTTTTGGCTCAAGGTGTTTGAATGCACGAGAAGCATTTTCTCTCAGTACAAGGCTTCGGGCTAGCAAGGTTATTTGAAGCAAACACAAGTATGAACAGTACAACACAAAACTTACACAAGAACATATTGCAAGCATTATAAGACTCTCTGTCTTCCTTGTTGTTCAAACACTTCACAGAAAATATCTAGACTTAGAGAGACCAATCATGCAAACCAAATTTTAATAAGCTCTAGGTAGTTCTCCACTAATAGATTAAACTACATGATGCAAGAGCTTAAACATGATCTAGAGAGCTCAAAACAATTGCCAAGTATCAAAGTTATTCCAAACCATATGAAGCATTTTCGTCCAACCAAATAGCAATCAACGAAGCAATTTTCAGCCTTCGGTGAACATTAAAGCATAACTAAGAACACAAGTGTTCTATATGAAAAAGCGGAGCGTAATATCTCCAATACAAGGATGGTGGGATCCAACTTTTATTCAAACCAAAACAAAAAATAAAAGCAAACAGACGCTCCAAGTAAAGAACATAAGATGTGATGAAATAAAAATATAGTTCCACTAGAAGTGACCTGATAAGTTGTCGATGAAGGGGATGCCTTGGGCATCCCAAGCTTAGATGCTTGAGTCTTCTTAAAATATGCAGGATGAACCACCGGGGCATCCCCAAGCTTAGATCTTTCACTCTTCTTGATCATATTGTATCATTCTCTTCTCTTGACCCTTGAAAACTTCCTCCACACCAAACTTAAAGCAAACTCATTAGAGGGTTAGTGCATAATAAAAAATTCACACATTAAAAGGTGACATAATCATTCTTAACACTTCGGACATTGCACAAAGCTACGAAAGTTAATGGAACAAAGAAATCCATTCAACATAGCAAAAGAGGCAATGCGAAATAAAGGCAGAATCTGTCAAACAGAACAGTCCGTAAAGACGAATTTTCCCAGGCACTTAGCTTGCTCAAACGGAAAAACTCAAAACTAATGAAGTTGCGTACATATCACGAGGATCACGCACGTAAATTGACAGATATTTTTTATTTTTCTACAGAGAGTTCTACGCAAATTCGTGACAGACAACAATTTTGTTTCTGCGCAGCAATCCAAATCTACTATCAACTTTATCATAGAGACTTTACTTGGCACAAAAAAACATGATAAGGAGAGGTTGCTACAGTAGTAACAACTTCCAAGACTCAACAATACAGTAGTAAAATAAAACATGGGTTATCTCCCAGAAGTGCTTTTTTTAACGCCTTTCAGCTAGGCGAAAGTGCAAATCAAGTATTATCAAGTGAAGAAGCATCAACATTATTACCTGGGGAGTTGGGAGTTTTCTCAACAATGCATTGTATCTGGTCTATATAAGTAACTCCTCTTTCATTGCTCTCAGGCTTACTATTCTCATCAAACAAATTTTCAGGAACAAGCCCATAGTTATTTTCTAAAGCTTCATGCATCCCTAGGAGCTTACTAGGTATTGGTACTTTGATCTCCCCCTCATCATTAACATTATTAGTGTACTTTAATCTATCCATGTCCTTCTTTTCAAGTGTTTTTGCAAAATTAGTATAAAACCCAAGCCTTTTATGCTTAATAAAAACTTTTCTAGCTTCTTTAGCTATATCACCAAATTCTCTAAGAAGGACCTCTAAAACAAAATCTCTCTTTTCCCCCATCTCCATATCGAGTGTAAGAAACATGTGTTGCATTATTGGATTAAGGTTAACAAATCTAGCCTCCAACATGTGTACTAAGAAAGCAGTAGCAATTTCATAATCAGGAGCAAGTTCTACCAAGGATCTATCTTCAAAATCATCAACTATACTAACATGAGTGAAAAGTTCTTCTATATTATCTCTTCCAATGATAGACCCTTGCCCTACCGGTATATCTTTCAGGAGGAAAGCATGATGAAATGAACAAAAGGTAAATAAAGTAAATGCAAGTAACTAATTTTTTGTGTTTTTGATATAAAGCAAGTAAACAAGACAGTAAGTAAAGCAACTAATTTTTTTGTGTTTTTAATATAGAGCAAACAAGACAGTAAATAAAATAAAGTAAAGCAAGACAAAAACAAAGTAAAGAGATTGGATGTGGAGACTCCTTGCAGCGTGTCTTGATCTCCCCGGCAGCGCCAGAAAAGAGCTTGACACGCGTGAAGCACACGTCCGTTGGGAACCCCAAGAGGAAGGTGTGATGCGTACAGACGACAAGTTTTCCTCAGAAGAAACCAAGGTTATCGAACCAGTAGGAGTCAAGGAACACGTGAAGGTTATTGGTGGAGGAGTGTAGTGCGGCGCAACACCAGTGAAACCGGCGCCAACGTGAAACCTGCACAACACAATCAAGATACTTTGCCCCAACGTAACAAGTGGTTGTCAATCTCACCGGCTTGCAGAAAACAAAGGATTAATCATATAGTGGAAGATGATGTTTGTTTGCAAAGAACAGTAGAGAACAATGATTGCAGTGTATTCAGATGTAAAAGAATGGACCGGAGTCCACAGTTCACTAGTGGTGTCTCTCCAATAAGATAATAACATGCTGGGTGAACAAATTACAGGCAGGCAATTGACAAATAAAGATTCAATACATATCATGATGATCACTATGAGATTTAATCAGGGCATTACGACAAAGAACATAGACCACCATCCAGCATGCATCTATGCCTAAATAGTCCACCTTCGGGTTAGCATCCGCACCCTCTAGTATTAAGTTGCAAACAACAGACAATTGCATTAAGTACGGTGCGTAATGTAATCAACACAAATATCCTTAGACAAAGCATTGATGTTTTATCCCTAGTAGCAACAACACATCCACAACCTTAGAACTTTCATCACTTGTCCCAGATTCAATGGAGGCATGAACCCACTATCGAGCATAAATACCCCCTCTTGGAGTTACAAGTATCAACTTGGCCAGAGCCTCTACTAGCAACGGAGAGCATGCAAGAACATAAACAACACATATATGATAGATTGATAATCAACTTGATATAATATTCTATATTCATCGGATCCCGCCAAACACAACATGTAGCATTACAAATAGATGATCTTGATCATGTTAGGCAGCTCACAAGATCTAAACATGATAGCACAAGAGGAGAAGACAATCATCTAGCTACTGCTATGGACCCATAGTCCAAGGATGAACTACTCACGCATCAATCCGGAGGCGGGCATGGTGATGTAGAGCCCCCCGGTGATGATTCCCCTCTCCGGCAGGGTGAGGCGATCTCCTGAATCCCCGAGATGGGATTGGCGGCGGCGTCTCTGGAGGTTTTCCGTGTCACTCGGTACAGGGTTTCGCGAGGCTATAAGTAGGCGGAAGGGTAGGTCGGGGGGCGAGGGCACCATAGGGTGGCGCTGGCCCACCCTGGCCGCGCGGCGGGTGGGCGCCTCGTCCTTCGCCCCCTATCCTGGTCTTGAAGCTTCGTGGAAAAATAAGACCCTGGGCGTTGATTTCGTCCAATTCCGAGAATATTTCCTTTGTAGATTTTCTGAAACCAAACAGAAAACAGAACTGGCGCTTCGGCATCTTGTTAATAGGTTAGTGCGGAAAATGCATAATAATGATGTAAAGTATGTATAAAACATGTAAGTATTGTCATAAAAGTAGCATGGAACATAAGAAATTATAGATACGTTGGAGACGTATCACCGCCAAATGAACTTCAACGATGGTTGGACGCGCGAGCAGGCGGAGATGCTCGCGCCGCCATCGCCGGCCGTCACGACCGAGCAGCGGCGCCGCGCCCGCGAGCTCGAGCAGCGCCTGCGCGTGGCGCAGGACAACGCCTGCCTCGAGTGGCGCGCACGTTCCCGGAGGACGTCGCCGCCATGGAGGCATTTTCGCGCAGAAGGAGAGGCCAAGGCGAAGGCGGACGAAGAAGAAGGCCGACCGCGACAGGCGCCGCGCTGAGTCGGCGGCGAGGAAGGCGGAGAGGGCGGAGAAGGCAGCGCAGAGGGCGAAGAGGGCGGAGGAGAAGAAGAGAGGCGTCAGACCGTCGACGAACATGCCCACCTCCTTCTCCTCCTTTGAGTGGACGACCAGTCCGGTCTCCGACACGACTCCGACTAGCGGATCGTCGGACTTCGAGTGGGAGGACTCCGAGTAGTTTAGTTTAATTTAAATAAAATGTCGGTATTTATCGAATTTTTAAATATATTTCGTAATTTTCAGTTAAATTTTCGTAAACTGTCAGATATTAAAGCGTGGCAACTGTCACGCTGTGCGACAACGCCTGGCAGGCAGCGAAGCAAATCACATATTTCGGTCCAGTATGACAGCATAACGAAGAGTAGCTGCCTGCCTCACACAAATAATCATACGAAGCCAAGAAAGAACTGAATTTTGATATAAAAAGCAACTGACAGAAATCCACATCAGATCGATTACTAAGCATTGAGCCTTCACAAAATATGATCATGCATCACCTTTCATTTGCTGACCACATGTGTAGTTCAGCTTCCAGATAAATACAATTACATATCACAGCATAAAAATCCAACATAACTCTTCAAACCTGGTTCTAAAATTTATGTATGGTACAAGTGGATTAAGAAATTCTTATTGCTGTAGCAAGAATTACTTCCAACTGGTTTTGAGAAAACAAAAGGAGACAAACGAAGAAAAAATGCCACACAAAGTCATTTAGTACTCCAACCAACTAGTATTACATATAAACTTCCAGAAAGCCTTCAGCTTCAGCTATATTTTCAGGTACACGAACAGAATTAACGAAAACCCTCCGGTGACCTTTCAGCATGATCAGCATCCATTTCAGGAGAAGGGGTCAGGAAGTGAATTCTGGAAGGTGACTCCATACCCTGCGTCAATAGATTCCTCAGTGCATTCAACTTCTTCTTGTTCCGTGGAAGCCTACCAGGGTTCAGAGGGTTTATGTGTTCGCAGTAGCGACATGCCACTCTGTCGTACAGGTACACATCCATCAGATTCACCGCTACTTTCATGACACGCCTAAGATGACTCACAATGTAATTCCCAAAGCAGAAAATGATGAGCTTGGTAAGGCGGCGGTGCTCGAAATCTGATCTAGGTGATTCCCACTCTACGCCCTTATTATCGCTATACAAGAGTTGCTTCCTCCTTTCCGGATGCATCTCCATTTCGCATGGATGATCCATTACCTGCATTCCACCAACAGGACATAGGTAAATGGTACAAGTTAGTTCTGCTGCTCATAGGACATATGTACTGCAAGTGAAAGCACAGGTGTGTGTAACCATGCAAGGGTAGTAGTAGAGCAACCGCTCAAACAAAAAAGAATAGACCAAGCTCTAGGTGCAAACATACCATCATGTACTAGAGTAACCCATAAAAAAAGTGGATTTAGCCAATAACATACCGACATGTAGAACTCTTCTAGACATGGCGCGGCTTCTAGAATGAACATTGTCCACGTGAGATCATGCCCTTCAGGAATGCTCTCTAGATTGACAATCCTTAGTCCACGGAATGCAGCTGCCAGCCTTTCGGTCGGAGGCTCCGGTTGAACCCAAATCTGCAACAATAAACATACGATGACAGGATGAGCAGAGAACGAGTGAAGTCACAACAAAGCAATCGTCGTCACCTTACCTTTTCGCATTTAAACCCCAACCGCAGATCTTCTACACACATCTCTGAAAGTAACATACTTAGACTGACCACTTTGTGAGAGGTAAAAGTAACATTTGTAAGTTCCAAAAACTCAAGCAACGGGACATGACCAAATGACAGCGGTAGTTCTTTGAAAGATATCCAAAACTTGTAGGTTGTCCGGGTGAGTTTTGGTAGCCACTTGAGTTCAACTTTGTCAAAACGGCAATTGACAAGACTGAGTTCATTGAGCTGTGCATGCTCAATTTGGAGTGTTATCCACTTGTATGTGTCGCAATTGAAAAAGCCTATATATTTTAATAGCTTGCAAGTGACGAAGATGTTGGAGAGGAAATCAGATTCAAATCTCAAATTCTCCAAGTAGAGTCGTGTCAAACAAGAAAATGTATTCCGACACTCATTAAATAAGGACACAAATTGTGTCCCATAGTTCGCCAGATCAACAAGTCTGCACTGTTCGCGGTCCTTAACTGTCAAAACTGTGAATTCAGCTTTCTCAATCTGGTGTACTGCCATGGCCTGGCCAACAGCATGTCCAATGGATATGGGGACATCACCTATCAAGTAGAACGTCGTAGACAGGAGGCGGATGGTGTCTGAGCCTGGTTCTCTGCGTGCTAGTACACTCTTTGTCGCTTTGAAAGTAGCTGCATTGAGCCGAGCCAAATCACCATCAGAGATGTTGGCGCGTGACAGATCTCTTCCAAATAGGCTTAACAAACCCTCAGGCAGAGGATTTATTATAAGTCGGGGGAGCTTAGCGGAAAGCTGACTCCAGCGCTTGGAGAGGATGCTGGTTTTTGCTGCATTCGAGACATGGAGTCGGTCAAGAATGTTGAGCAGAATGTCGTTGGGCAATGTGCTGATTCTATCATCTCCGCTGTCTTCCTGCATTTGGCATGGAAACAAATTAGAGTTGATTTCACACTAGTCGCGGATACGCACCTTTGAAATTTGCTTGATGCAAATTTAATAGAAGCTTGATGTACTTTTCCACACAAATATCGCAATTGTGAAAGAAGCAATTTAGATACAGTCTCAAAGAAGCAATTATTATGTAGTCCAGAAGATACAAACTTGAAGTAACTAGGAGTGGACCTAGGGGGAAACGAAAGGACAATGAGCTCACCTCCATGGCTCCCGTAAAGGAATTCAATGTAGTACAAGAGTTACAATTCTCATACAGTCACAGAGATGTACAATTTAGATGTACTAGTACAATAGGTACAGACTTTTTCCAAATCAAAATATTGCAATTATGAAAGAAGCAATTTTGATTCTGAATCGGAGTTTAAAAAATCCATACAATCACAAAGATGTAATTTCGATGCAGTACAAGATGTAGAGAACTGATGGTATCTTTTCCCCAATCAAAAAATTGCAATTAAGAAAGAAGCAAGTTTGATTCAGCCTGAGAATCGCAATTTCAATGTCATCCAAACTTGATTTTTGTTCCCGTAAACAGGTTTAAGGAAGCAACTACTACAATTAGAGGAAAACAAAGGATCTAGTCAAGAGGAAAAGAAAGGAACTCACCCCCATGGCTCCGGCGTTGATTTTCCGAGGCTGAAATCTGGCACTTGATGACTCGTGAGTTGCTGGTCTCGTCTGAAAATTGATATAGTATATCCTAGGAATCCCTGGTCTGGTCCTGGGTTGGCGCAAACTCGGAGATTTATAGCGGCTTGGATCGCGACAAGTCAGAGAGAGAAATCGACAAGGATTTGAATTCCTTTCAAAATCTAAGCCGAAAGAGGGTAGACGTCGGACTGCAGCTCGTCCAAAACGAGCCCATTTGATTGCAAACTGCAGGAGCCGCTTGACTGCGGATTGCAGAATCTACTGGAAGTCTGGAACACCGGTATCGCCATTATATATGTGTCTGTTTGTGTATATGCAGCTGCAGAGCTTTCCCCTGAAAAAATTGCTGCAGAGATGCTGTCTGTGATGTCCGTACTTGGATCTCGTTGCCGCCGGTGGATACGCAGGCTGCTTGTGGAGAGCAGCTACACCTAGAGGTAGAGGAAGATACAGTGAACAGAAGGAGTACAGATCGAGGAAGAACGCAGGTTCACTTTGTTTCCCTGTTGTGCATCGCGGGAGCTCCTATTCGGCGCTTGCTGCCTCCGCGAACCGGCCGAAGCACGAAGGAACGTGTCCTGGGCCGGATCCCACCAAGACACGGTCATCTCCTTCGTTACCATTTTCCTCAACCGCAAGAACTAGCGAACTGACTCCCCCCGCCGCCACCGCCGGCTAGGCCGCCAGCTGCCGCCACCCGTGGCCAGCACCGCTCTCATGGAGCCTCGCAGTCCCGCCCTCCTCCACCACAGCCCACCGCCGCCCCGGCCTCCCTCTAAACCCCCACCTCCCACATCTGCGGCCGACACCACGCACCCCCACTCGAAACCCTTAGATCTTGTTGTCGGCGAGCTACTCAACCTGCACTCCACCCCACCTCACCCTAAGCTCTAAGTTCTCTTCCTCACCTCCGTCGGCGACGCCGCGGCTAGCCGTGCTGTCCCCGTCCCCGGTGAGGTCCATTCCTCGCCTAGTGGGCGACAGTGCGGCCAACCGCGCCGTCCCTGTCTCCGGTGAGGTCCATTCCTCGCCTAGCCGGTGACGCCGCGTCCAGCCGCATCGTCTCCGTCGACGGCGAGGTCCTCCCGGTGGTCGTGGCTGCATCGTCTTCATCCCGTTGGGCGAGTTCGGCCAAGCACATCGCTAGCTAGGTGGGCCGTCTTGTTGCGCCAATAGACGAACGTGTTTCCACGCTAACCGATGCAACGGCCATCAAATAGGATTTGCCATGCATCGCCACTTTTGTAGATACTACCCGAGTCACCGATTCTGCTCGGGGCCCATGGATCTCAAAAGTTGAAATCTACACTACTTTTAAATTACAACAAAATTTTGAATCTGAATGTTTTGAACAATTTTTGAATGTCAACAAATTTTGATATCTTAACTCTTTCAAAATTTGAATGGTTTTCTAATCTATACAATTTTTTAATATGAATATTTTCAAAACTGAACATTGTTGAATCTGAACAATTTTGAGTTTGAACAATTTTATATTTGAACAACTTTTAGAATTATATATTTTTCAAATTTGAACAATTTTAAAATTTAACATTTTCTTGAATATTTTTCTATTTGAACATTTTTCTAATTTCAAAAAAATCAAAAAATTTCATTTTATATTTTTTTAAAAAAGAAAAAATAAATGAGAAAATAGAAAAAAGAAACACAGAAAAGCAAAAGAAAAGGAAAAAATGAAAGAAGTAGGAAAAAATCACCTAAGCGGGCCGGCCCATACCACGCGCGGGGTGTGCGACGCGTGGTAGGTCTCGACATGGTCGGCATATAGGATTCGCCCCACAAGAGGTCGGGCGTGGCAAATGACGTTCACCTCGGGCCTGTTTACGAAAAATGGACCGTTTGGTTTCATGGACTCTCCCCCATTATTGCACGAACCGGGTTTTAAAGCACCTCCGGGCTAAGCCTCGGAGGAACGCCCAAATCGACCGTTGCTGTGGATCCTAGCCCATTGTCTTCAAACGGCTGCGCGCGTTAGGGAGACTGAAATGACACGTCACTTCGGGAACATGCACCATAACTCGCCTCACCGCCTAATGGCTGCAAGTACACAGTTTAATTGTGCTAGTTTCGAAATAAGAGTATTGAACCACGAGGAGATGATAGTTAAGGTCTTTATACCTCTTGTTGCTATTTATCTAAGATTGCTTGAATGCTGCCGTTAATCCCAAGTGGGGTTTGGTTTGAATGAGTCTGTGTTTGGGTTGTGAAACAAGTAACAGAAATAGAAAAGTACGAGTTGCGTTGAGTTAGGATTGAACTTCAATAAGGCGAAGATGTTCTCGGGGATTATTGGTTCCACCACTATCATTAGTTTAGAGTACGAATTAGATAATCTATATCATTGTTTATGTTGTGTGTGGAAAATGCTCAATTGGGCCTTGCTCACTGAAGGGGATACAATTCAATTGAAGGAGAAGGTGACTCATTGGAGACAACTGAAGCTTGTATGGGCAATGAGACATGGTGGAGCGAGTCGTCAATTATCTATGTGAATTGTGTGGATTTAGCAACTTCTATAGGTGAAGTTAAGTTTAAGTTTTGTCCAAGGAAAGCGAATAAAACTGCTCATCAGATAGCTAGCGAGTCTTTTCTTAGTAAGAGTTCTTGTATTTGGGACTATGACCCCCTTAGTTTTCTTTGAACAATCTCATAAATGATGTAACTCTAGTTGATTATTAATAATTAAAGCTCACAACAGAGTCTTATTGTTTCCCCCCAAAAAAGAAAGAAAAATTATTTAAATTAGAAGGAAAATCTATATCAAAAACCAAACAACCTAGATTACCATGCGAACTACTCCCAAAGCCTAATACTACAACACAACGAGAGAAAACAACCCCTCACCCACAACTTGCTACATTTTCTCTACTATGCCACACATAGGTTGCTTCAACTGTATCTGTCATGTAATCTCAATTGTCTAATTCTCAGCTCCGACCTTTCTGCCTTTGAGCTTTTTCACATTCTTCTTTCGATCCAAATGATTAACGTACATTCTTAGACCCATCGTGATTTTTTTCTTTGATCTGTAGCATTTATACGGAGAGGCTACATTTCCACTCCATGTCATATGAAAAATTCATTGGCTCAAAACTCTCGAACAAAAGATCACCCCCCTTTATTTTCTTGTGTAATCAAACAATGTGTCTTTTATTATGGTGGTATGTGATCCACTTCATGCTTGTTAGTTTTCAGACCAAAATGTTTTTTATTTTTTATTTTTAGAATCCACATACCAGATGAGCCCTTGTGCCTCGGAAAATCATGCATCTTATGAAATTCCAGATAGGCAAACAAACTTTATTAATTAATCTAACACCTCAAACATTGGTGTTATACAACTTACCATATCTCGCATGTGTCTCCCAACCCTTATGTCAATGTCGCACATATAGCATGGTAAATCACATACTGTCTTTCTTTTAACCCACCTATGGGCTAGCTCCGTGCATACTACTGTTACCACCCGATTTTGGCCAAATCAGGAGATGGGCCGTAAGTGAAGATGGGCTTGAAGGACGTACACGTGGAGCATCTTCGAACCGGCCTTGCGCTGAGAGTTAGGGCTAAGTTGCCCATGTATCTGTAACATATTAGATCGTGTTGTAATTTAGAATTACGAGATAGAGTCTGGCCCGTGCACGGTTAGGTGCACGCCCCAATTAGAAAGTCCCTTGGACTATAAATATGTATCTAGGGTTATCGGAAAAGGAGGACAATCATCGTTCAACCAACACAAATCAGGCGCATCGCCACCCCTTCTCTTCGAGGGTTTCTCCCGGGTAAGCACCATGCTGCCTAGATCGCATCTAGCGATCTAGGCAGCATTCGTTAACCTTGTACTCGTCTGAAGCCTTGTTGATGGCGAGCAGTACTATATCCTTAGGTGTTTAGGGGCTAGCATTGATGCTTTCACGTGCATATCTGCGTGGCAATGCCGTCCCTCGACACCTAGCTGCCCTTACGTCTACCCGGCGTAAGGGCAGCATCTTGCTTGCTCGTAACTTAGTAGATCCGATCCGTTATAGTTGCTCCTTGCTCCGCAAGGATTAGTTTAATATCTGCATAGTTAGGCCTTATGTTGGGGTCGGAGGATCCGGTGGTGCGTTAGGCGTTGTTTACCGTCCCTGCGAGGGATGTTCCGGGATCAACGTTATGTTGGTTTTAGGCTCTCGCAGGGTAGTTTGCATCGTCTCTCGTAGCTGCTAGGCCCGATCGCACGTAGGACGTTCCGATTATGCGGTGAAAACCCTAGACGTCGTGGATCGTTTTAGCTTTGTCCGATCAAGCAGGATCCCCATGCCATTGCCAATCCAACATGAAACATGGGGCGATCGGCTCCTTGAGCCGATCCACGGGGAAAAGAGCCGATAGGGCTCGTATTTAATGTTTACGTGTCTGCCATGCAGAACAATCGAAGCACTAACACCCTCCGATCGGGTCTAGGTCGTGGCACGCCCAACCGCCAGGACATTGGCCGAAGATTTGCGGGACGACGCGAGGTGCGGGGATCCACTAAGTGGCCTGGGAGCTTCCCGGCTCTTCGTGTTGCTTAACCAACGCCCGTCGGGGTTTTGGAGGGTAACACATTGGCACGCCCGGTGGGACATCCACGTCGACATCCACGTCGACATCTACGTCAACATCGGCATCCGAGATGGCGGAGGAACATCACATACGAGGATCTTCCTCCGATCATAAGAAGAAGTACGATGAGCTGAAGGCCATCGTTGAAGCCGAACTCATCGGCTCCTTTGAGAAGACCCGTTCGCACGGTATCGGTTCAAAGGATTCACGCCACAAGGCGTCCTCGACGAGGTAGATCTGGCTCTCCTTCGGATGAACGTGCAGAGCCCTGCGACATGAGGTCAACTACATGGTGGCCCATTCACTGCATCGGCACTCTGAGAGCCTGGTGAACACTTTGGAGCGCTTTGCGCTCCGTGTGGTGCAAGAGATCATGGAGCGTCGATACTCCCCTTCAGGATCTGTTCTAGGAACTCACCAGGGAGAGATGCAACTCCACACCAGGCCACCTCTGCCGTACGCAACGGCGGCTCCACAGCAACAAGGCTCGGCATACGTCGTCTACAAAGTTGGGGGTGACCGGGCGACTATCAGTTCTTGCATGACCCGCCCAAGGAAATCCCACACGGGTACGTGTGCACGTATGTGGAGGCAACAACTCTCGCAGCGATCCGCTCCACCGAGGGATTGCCGGCAGGAGCAATTGTTCGCGGGAAGAACGACGCAGCAGCGGGAGTCTAGGAGCAGAAGTGAGAAACAAGCGTGGTTAGCCAAGTATACCACTGCACCGATCAGAAAGCTCAGCGACACTACCTCCACAGATCAGATCAGTGATCGAGAGATCGTTCGGCATCTTGCCGAAGAAGAAGATAATCGGCTATTCCAAGCCGTACCCCAATGAGTTCGACCTGATCCCACTACCGCCTAAGTACGGCTTCCGGACTTCAACAAATTCAGTGGGTCGAAGGGTCAAGCTCCATCGAGCACGTGAGCCGATACCTGGCCCAGCTGGGCATGGTTTCAGTCGGATCAGCTACGGGTGAGGTTCTTCTCGCATCCTCACCGGTCCAGCGTTTGGATGGTACACCTCGTTGCCGCCAAATTCGGTGCAATCATGGAAGCAGTGGAGGAGCTGTTCCACACCCAATACCATTCGAAGCCACGAAGTATTGCCGAACTGCAGTTCGGCGAAGCGAGAGAGACAGTCTCGAGTACATCCAACGTTCAGAACGTCAAGAACCGATGCTATTGACTAATCGAGAAGAGGTCGAGCTGGCCGTGGCAGGCCTTGCAGCGTCGTTCAAAGACGACGTTCCAGGTTGAGTACAATTCGTTGGCCACTGGTTTAGACTGACCTTATATGAACAGCGCCATCAGTGCCAGGTGTTGACGTCGAAACCCACCGGCGGGCAGTGGCGCCAACACCGTAGAGCCGGGAATGACTAGGGCTGGCTGGCCCCGGTCCCTCGAGCGACGGCCCGCAAAGCCTCCTGGTCGCGCGCCGATGCGGGTCGCAGCGTGCCTGACCTATACCTGGTCGGAAGGTGTGGATGATGCCTCGCTTAGTTTCCTGCAGGGCACACACGTAACGTTAAATACGAGCCTCGATCGGCTCTCAGGTTGTCTGTGAATCGGCTCATGGAGCCGATCCACCCATGATTCGTCCAAGGTGGCCGAATATATGGTGGTCTGCTTGATCAAGATAAAGCGTATGAGATCCACGACGATCTAGGGTTTTCACCGCATAATCGGATCATCCTACTCACGATTGGGCCTCGCGCTCACGCACGGTGAACGTAAGCCAGCCCTAGACAAGGCCTAAAAACCAACACTAGGTTGATCCTCGGAACGTCCTGTCTAGGGGCAGCAAACTACACCATGCCACTGGATCCTCCAACCCTTTGTAAGGCCTAACTATTGAGATATTAAACTAATCCTTGATGAATCAAGGAGCGACCATAACGGATCAGATCTACTAAATAAAGATCAAGCGGGGTGCCGCCCGCACCCATGATGAGGCACAAGGACGGCTAGACGCGCAAGGGTTGCACTACGCGAGCATATGATGCTAAGAACGATGCTAACCCTAACGCGTCTACGATAACTACGTTGCTCGCCATCAAAAAGGCTTCATACGAGCAACGCATGAACAACTAGGCAGGCTCGTGCTGCCTAGATCGCGAGATGCGATCTAGGCAGCATGGTGCTTACCGGAGGAACCCTCGAGACGAAGGAGTTGGCGATGCGCCGAGATTGGTTTGTGTTGAACGTTGGTTGTTGTTTATTCCATAAACCCTAGGTACATATTTATAGTCCAGGGGACTTCTAATGTGGGCGTGCACTAAATCGTGCACGAGATAGATTCTAACTTCTAAACTAACATGCGATCTAATGTATTACATGGGCATTTTAGCCCAATTTGGTATAAAAGGCCGATTCACATATTCCTTCTATGTATAATCTTCACATCTATCTTGATCGCGCCCACCCTGGCTTGGTCCTCCGGCCTGGTCACATTCGTGATAACACATGCCCCCCTGGTTTTGGAAATGACATTTCCAAAATCATTTTCTTTCGTTGGGTCATGTCGTGGCAGGCTGCAGCAACCGTCATCATGACGCCTTGTCTTCCCCACTCCTCGTGAGATTGACACTCAGCCACCCTCGGAAACGCAATGGCATTGAAACTCCACTAGGCTCCCCATTATTTAACCATGCCAACTGACCAGTCCTCTTCATCCCCTTCCTCTGTTCTAGCGGTTGACACCAAAAACCCTCTTCTTCTGTAGCAATGTCTTCCTCTTCCTCCTCCGCATCCAGCCCTCCATCCAATCCAAAGAGCAAGGAAGAGGACAATCCTCGTTCCGGGGCGAATCCCATTCCGTCCGACAAGGAGAAGGAAGAAAAAAAAGCGGAAGGGACTGAGGCTTCCCCCTCCGCCAAGCTCCCGCGAAGCGCTCCCGCATGTGGGCGGACGGGGACGAGGATGACGAGGAAGAGGAGGATGAGGAGGAGGAAGATGATTCCTCCTCCGCGGGATATCCTCCAACGAAGCCTCCGCACCTGGGCGGACAGCGAGACGATGATGACGAGGAGGAGGAGGAAGCTCCGGCCGACAGCTGGGGCAGCGATGGCGAGCTTGGGAGTAGCGCCGACGACGACGGCGATGATGAAGACGGCGACGACTAGTGGAGTAGGAATAGCAGTTAGCAGTGCACTAGGCACCAGATCCCTCTTTTGGGAGCCCTCGGCTCTTCTTGTAAAGCCGTCCCTTTGAATTAATAAGAATCGTTCGTTCAATCTTTCTTTCATTAATTCAATCTCCATCTTCCTGCTCGCCACACCAGGACCGATAGCAAACAAACCGGATTATCATTTTCCTTCTGACCATGGTCTTTTTGCAATTCCACAGCCGATGATCATTCATCGGCTAATCTGAGCAACCCCATTCGGCTCTTGATAGAGCATCCACTAGATCAGCTGCCCCCGAGCCTCGGTCAAGGCGAGGACACCCAGCAAGGACGTGTCCAACACTCGTGAGGCCAAACCGAACACCATAATTGTTCTAGAGTCGATGGCGGCGACATCGGCTTTGTTTTTACGGCCGATTGCATCGGCCCCACGGATCGTCCCCTTTCGCTGGCCGATTCTAATCGGCCCCTACCTTAGTGCCCATCATCCCACATGCTTGGGAAATATTTCTTGAGGTGTTGACCATTTACGGCCACTGGGAACTTCTGCCCGTCCAACTCTTCCAACATGTATGCATTACCTTTCAAGGCTTGGACGACTTTATACGGACCGTGCCAATTAGGAGACCACTTGCCATATGCCTTGTCCCTGGTTCCTAATGGCAACACAGCCTCCCATACCAGGTCACCAACCTGAAACTCTTTTGGCCTAACCTTCTTATTGTAGGCCCGAGCTACCCGGCCTTGTTTTCCTTGATCTTTTCCAACGACCAAAGCCTCAGCTCTGTTGCGTCCTCAATGGTGTCACTCATCAAAGTCGCATATTCGTCTGCCGTCAGGTCGTCCTGAAACGTGACACGTCTTGACCCAGCCGTAATCTCCCAAGGTAATACGGCTTCTTGCCCATAAACGAGCTGGTAAGGCGAAGTCTTTATAGCTCCATGGCATGACATGCGGTAGGCCCTTCCGATAACTTCTCATGCCAATCCCTTGGGTTTTCTTCAATCTTTCTCTTGATCAGCTTGATTAAACTCTGATTGGATGCCTCGCCTGCCCGTTCGGAGCATAGTACGGAGATGATCGGATCAGCTTGATCCCCATATCATCGCAATCCTGAATTCTTTAGACACAAAGACCGAGCCTCCATCGGTCGTGATGGTTTGGGGAACCCGAACCTATGAATCACGTGTTCTTTCACGAACTTAATCACATCTTCTGATTTTACCTTTTTCATAGGGACGGCCTCCACCCACTTGGTGAAGTAATCTGTGATGGCCAAGATAAATTCGTGTTTCTTGCTCGAAGCCGGATGGATTTTTCCAATCATGTCCATGCCCCACCCTCGGAATGGCCAAGGTTTGATGATCGGGTTCATTGCGTGCCGGTACCATCGAATCTTGAACATCGCATGCCAGCACCCTTGTAGTAATTGAAACAATCCTCAAGCATGGTGGGCCAATAGAACCCTGAGCGTCGATCAGCCACTTCATCTTGTGAGCCGACTGATGAGTTCCACAAGCGCCTTCGTGCACCTCATGTAAGAGCCGATTAGACTCGGTTGGTCCTAGGCACTTGAGTAGTAACCCTTCCAACGTCTGTAGAACATGTCGTCTCCTATGAGGACATACTTCATGGCTTTGTATCTTATCCGCTTAGGTGCCCCCGAGCCGAATCTTTTAAGTATTTGAAGATTTCGGCTCTCCAATCATCTTGTTCCAGGAATTGGACTGAACTTCTGACCCTTCAGGTGTATCTATGTAGCCTGACGCCATTTGCGCGAGATTGTTGGCCTCGGTATTCTGGGATCTTGGAACCCAATTGAAGTTGATGTATCGAATGTGTCATTAGCTCACGGCATTCCATCCAATATGGGAAAAGCGATTCACTCGCACTTATATTCATCCGTGAGCTGGTTGATCACCAACTTGGAATCTCCAAACAGTTCTCTGCTTCCGCTCCAGCTTCTAGTAGTAACTCCATCCCCTTTCGTATCGCTTCATACTCCGCCACGTTGTTGGTGCAGGGGGTCGACAACCTGATGGAGAAGGAGTATTCCGTCCCTCTAGGCGATAGAATACCGATGCCGCACCCACCGTCGCACCGTCGAAGAACATAGCCCATGCACGTATGGATAGTGCTGCTATATTTTGTTGGATCCTCTCGCTATGAGATCGGCTTTTGTTGTCCTTTGGCCGCCGCAGGCTGATACCAGGTCAACTCCAACCCATTTACCCAATCGTCCTTTGGGGCCGACAACATGTGCTTAACAACGTCGGACTTGCATATGACGAAGATCTCTGCCGTCAAAAGGATATGGTGCAGCTTGGTACAGGTGAAGAGCAGACAGAGGCACAATTTCTCGACCTCGGGATACCTTGTCTCCGCGTCCAACATCCTTCTGCTGAGGTAGAAAACGACCCTCTCAATGCCGTCGTAGAGTTGCACCACCACCGAGGCGATGGATGTGTCCGCTCGACAAGTAAATGTAGAACGGCCTGTCATGTTGGGGCGGCACTAGCACGGGCGGTGTCGTCGGATACCGTTTGATGTCATCGAACGCCTTCTGTGCTGCTCCCCAGTGAAATTCGTCATCGGACTTAGTCTTCACTAAACCCATGAACGGCTCGATCCGTCCTTAGAGATGAATCGGCGAACGAAGTTGATCTTGCCGATAAGGCGTTGCAGTTCCTTCTTCGTAGTGGGCGGCTGCATGGTGCGCTGCCTCCCGACTCTTCAGGCCGATCTCAATTCCTCGCTCATGGACCAAAAATCCTAGGCGCCGCCGTCACTCCAAAGGCACACTTCTTTGGGTTCATTCTCATCCGAACTTTCGAGTTCGGTCTAGTACCTGTCGTAAATCTTCCAAGTGTCCCTTCATGGAGACAGATTTGACCACCACATCATCAATGTAGATCTCCACCAGCTTGCCGATCAGATCGTGGAATATATAATTCATGGCTCTCTGATACGTCGCGCCGGCATTCTTCAATCCAAAGGTCATGACCACGTATTCAAATAAGCCTACTGCTCCTGGTACTCTGAATGCAGTCTTGTGAATGTCTTGGGCCATGAAGATCTGGTTGTAGCCGGCGTTGCCATCCATGAAGCTTAAAACCTTATGGCCAGCTGCATTGATCAAAGTTTCGCCACGGACATCGGGTATTCATCTTTTGGCGTAGCTCTGTTAAGGTCGCGAAATCGATAGCCACCCGCCACCGGCCGTCCTTCTTTCAACTGGAACGATACTGGATATCCATTCCGCGTGCGCATGGCCTGATCGGCAGCCAACATCTTTCGATCTCTTTCTTGACCTCTTCTAGGATTTCGGCCTTCATTTGTCGTGCTCGTTCTGGAAGGGCGAAATCCTTTCTTGGGGAGTCGATGCTCGATGATGCTCTGTCACCCGGGCATCTCCGTGTAGTCCCATGCGAAGCAATCTGGGTACTCTTTCAAGAGAGCAATCATCGACTCTGAGCTGCGGGTCTAACTTCCTGCTGATAAAAGTTGGCCGCGGCTTATCCCCGGGGCCAATGTCGACTTCCTCTAGCTCGTCACCGATGTGAACCCGAATCCCGCTTCCCGTCACCGAGAGGTCGACGCCAAATCTGGGAGAGCTGGTGGTGGGTGTGATATGGTCCGACCGCCGGGATCGGCTTCTTCCTCACCCTTCTGGGAGCAGCCGCCATCGCTACCACCGGGTGGTACCCCAGCTTCACCACGTTGGTGCCGATGCCATGGGAGCGGGTGTAGTGGGAAGAGCCGATTAGGTCGGCTTCGAGGGCAGACTTGACCTCGTCGTACTTCTTCTTGAGCTCGCCGGTGAGCTCCTCGTAGGTGACCGGAGTTTCTTGCCACTTCTGATGAAGATGGCATGGTGTTCGATGTTGAAGATTGTCGTTGAAGATCGTCCCACCGGTGTGAATGTGTGACGAGAAACCCACCGGCGGGCGTGACTGGCCAACACCGTAGAGCCGGGAATGACTAGGGCTGCGGCTGGAGTCCCTCGAGCGACGGCCCGCAAAGCCTCCTGGTCGCGCGCCGATGCGGGTCGCAAGGGCGTGCCACCGACCTATACCGGTCGGGGAAGGTGTGGATGATGCCTCGCTTAGTTTCTGCAGGGCACACACGTACACGTTAAATACGAGCCTCGATCGGCTCTCGAGGTTGTCCTGTGAATCGGCTCATGGAGCCGATCCACCCATGATTCGTCCAAGGTGGCCGAATATATGGTGGTCCTGCTTGATCAAGATAAAGCGTATGAGATCCACGACGATCTAGGGTTTTCACCGCATAATCGGATCATCCTACTCACGATTGGGCCTCGCGCTCACGCACGGTAAACGTAAGCCAGCCCTAGACAAGGCCTAAAAACCAACACTAGGTTGATCCTCGGAACGTCTGTCTAGGGGCAGCAAACTACACCCTGCATGCCATTGGATCCTCCAACCCTTTGTAAGGCCTAACTATTGCAGATATTAAACTAATCCTTGATGAATCAAGGAGCGACCATAACGGATCAGATCTACTAAATAAAGATCAAGCGGGGTGCCGCCTGCACCCATGATGAGGCACAAGGACGGCTAGACGCGCAAGGGTTGCACTACGCGAGCATATGATGCTAAGAACGATGCTAACCCTAACGCGTCTACGATAACTACGTTGCTCGCCATCAAAAGGCTTCTACGAGCAACGCATGAACAACTAGGCAGGCTCGTGCTGCCTAGATCGCGAGATCTAGGCAGCATGGTGCTTACCGGAGGAACCCTCGAGACGAAGGAGTTGGCGATGCGCCGAGATTGGTTTGTGTTGAACGTTGGTTGTTGTTTATTCCATAAACCCTAGGTACATATTTATAGTCCAGGGGACTTCTAATGTGGGCGTGCACTAAATCGTGCACGAGATAGATTCTAACTTCTAAACTAACATGCGATCTAATGTATTACATGGGCATTTTAGCCCAATTTGGTATAAAAGGCCGATTCACATATTCCTTCTATGTATAATCTTCACATCTATCTTGATCGCGGCCCACCTCTGGCTTGGTCCTCCGGCCTGGTCACATTCTGGTGATAACACCAGGACAAGTTCAAGCGCGCGATAACCCTGGTCAATGCTGATGAGGATGAAGATTATGCGGAAGATCAGGAAGTTGCAGTAGCCGAGTGGACTCGGACGCGTACCTGTGTCCTGCAAATGGGTGAACCCGCCAGGGCCTCCAAGAGGGTTGGACTTTGACGTGACCAAGACTGAACAGATCTTCGATCTGCTCGAAAGAGAAATAGTTGAAGCTACCCGAAGGCCACAAGATCTACGGCGCGGGAGATGAACAAAAGACCATACGCAAATGGCATCATACGTTCACGCACGCCACCAACGACTGCAAAGTGTTGCGCGCACAAATTCAGATGGCGATAGAATCAGGCCGATTAACTTTCGGACAGTTTGCCATGAAGGTAGACATGCGTCCGTTTCCGACGTCAACATGGTGGACCTAAGCCACTCCATAAGAGAGCCAGGGTTCTCTTCGATGTCAATATGGCAGGGTTTGTGATCCGCCATGGCGTGGACAAAGCAGAGAGCAGCCACTCCCGTGGCAAAGAGGAGGCCGTTCCACGCGACCGGCCCCAAGACGACGATAGACGGTACCTAAACGAGGAGGAGGTGAGAAGCATACGGTATCAGCGCCCATTATCCGTGCATCTCCTCAACAAATATGAGCAGCAATATGACCGACGTCGCCGCTACGACGACGACGATGGAGGATATCGTCGGTCTGATGCGGAGAACAGGAGGTATCGTCGGAATGACGGCAACAACGACGGGTACGAACGTCGCGCCAGTGGGAGGTCAAGGGAGCAAGACAACGTGGATAAGCGGGACCGTCCATTCTTCAAACATTGCTGGGACTCGGGAATGAGCCGATTGCCAACAATCGAGAAACAGAATGCACGCAGCGAAGGAGAAGGACGGACGGAGTTTCAGTGTTCGAGCGTCGGGACCCCTCACCACATAACAAACGAGCTGAGTCCTCTCAAGAAGAAGACTTGAGTCGATGGAGAAGAAGATCGGTATCACCGATCGGTGGTGCTGATGGACTCGCCATTCTCGAAGCGTAGAGTGCGGCTGCGAACCTGGAAGAAGCCGAGGCACAGATACATACGTTGAGAAGAGCACGGCCCGGTCTGGCCGTGAAAATCCAGCAAACAGCGGAGACGAAGCGCCCGCCAAAGAAAGTATGGCGCCCAAAACGAAACGATGCACGCATCGGCGATGCCGCGAAGATATCGGCTGATACAAACATGATATCCGTGACCCGGACGGAGTAGCAAGTCCAAGACGTTGGACATACGTGGCAAGGCCGATCCCTGAGATCGGCCCTCAAAAAAAAATGACAAGCAAGGATCTTATCTCCAGCATGCCACGTAGCTACAGCGGAAATTCAAAAAAGTTGCAAATCATCGCCAAAGCATTGCAACGGAAAGGGAGGCCAATTCCCGCAATCGGCCAAAATTATCCTCAACATACCTTGTCTGTGTTCAGCATTGATCCAACAGATGCCTGAAGAGCCGATGCCATCAATTACTTGAGAATCGGCTCGGGGGGCACATAGATGGATGAGATACGAGGATACGGAGCTGGGAACGGATGTCAAATGTCCAGCAGAGCAACTTAAGTATGGGGGCCGATACATAAACAAATCGGCCATAAAATCGAAAATACAGAAATTTTTTAGCACAGCCGATGCGTAGACATCGACTTAAGAATTCAAAGCCGATGTACGGCCATCGACTCAAGGGATACAAGCGGAAGCACCAACGAAGCATCAGTTTGGGCAACTCCTTTTGCAAGACTTTGAAGCACCAACAGAAGCATCAGTTTGGGCGTCCAAGACGGCCCTTTTTCTCATTTAAGCTTTTGGTGTTTGCCGGCAAGTTTGAGGATCGCAGCCCTGGCCAACAGCAAGAACAGCACGGACGTGCAGATCAGGCTAGGATCATGAGAACAACCGACGATCGTCCGGTTGACTGAACTTCATTCTCACCAGAGGTTGCCCCATTGGACTGAAGAAGCTCGGGGACGGTTCACGTTGAAGGTTCTCTGAAAAGCCGATTTGGTTAGAATCGGCTGATGCACCAGTTGAGAAGCGATAGTGGCCCAATGCGGCGGTGCACTTTCATTTCGCCTTGACCGAGGCTCGGGGCAGCTAGCCCCGAAAATTCCTCATTCTGAAGAGCCAGTGGTGTTGAAATTGGCTATCTGCATCATAACCATGTTGAACGAGGACTCTTGCAGAGGAAAAGGAGCCATCATCATTGATCAGGCCCTAGACTAGTCCGTGGCTGCAAAGAAACAAAACATCGCAAAGGGTGAACAAATGGCACTTGTTTTACAGAGTATCAGCTTCAACATCAAGTTTGCCAGCAACGGGCTAAGGAGCTTTCCTGGAAGCATTAATCCAGGAGTTTTTCCATCGGGACAAACATCACGATCGGATGATTTAGAAGTCTGAGGATCTAGGGGTCTCACGGATGCGCGTCGGACCTGTCCGGTTGGAAGTTTGGATCTGAATTTCATGGATTGCAAGTTAATATCTGAGAAGGCGATTAGATTGATCTGTCTTGCAATTTATTGGAAAAGCTGATGTATTACCATCGGCTCGTTGGGCATTGACCGAATTGACAATCGGCAAAATCAAAACAAGGGAGGATCGGCTAAATTAATTTGCAAGGAGTCGGCAGAGTCAAATTGGAGAACTTTCTTCATTGATAATCATATTTCTTACATGAAAAGAGCTGATTGCTCTCAAAAGGAAGGCCTAAGGGGGTACATTGCCCCTCCTACTACTACTGATCCTATTCTAAGGATCCTATCTAGGGGCCATTGCCGCCCTCGTCATCGCCGTCACCGCCGCTGTCGGTACTGTCGGCGGGCTCGTCGTCGCTGCGCGACCACTGGAGGGCCCTCATTGTCCTCGTCGTCTTCGCCCCATCGTCTTCGTCGCTGTCGAAGTCACTAGGTTGCCCGGCCAGGGCGAGGCGCTTGGCCGGCGGCTCGTCGGAGGAGGTGCTATCCTCCTCCTCTATTCTTCCTTCACCTCCTCGGAGGAGGTGAAATCGTCCTGAGCGATCGTCGCCTCTCCTCCTCCGGTTTCTCGTCCGCAAGGAAGCAGGTCGCTCCACCGTCGGTTGAGGACTTGTCGTCCTCCGACCAGATGGAAAAGTCATGGCTCGACTCATCCCCGTCGGCAATGGCGCGGCGGATGTTGGCCGCATGGGCCTCTTGCGGATCCCACTCTGGCGTCGGCTCTCGGAGGGGGGAGGATTGGACAGAAAGACCCGATGAGGGAGAAGACGAAGAGGAAGACATGGCGGTGGAGGAGGTTTTTCGGTTTGCCGATGGCTACTGTGGAGCAGGGGGATGAAGAAAGAAACCACAGGAAGTGGCCAAATAAAAGGGGTATAGCGATTTAAATGCCAAGCAGTTTCGAGGACGTGGTGCCGAACCGTCAAATCGTGCGAGAAGACGGAGGCAAGACGTCATCACGAAGAAAAACGGTTGCCACGACATGACCCTTCGAAGAAGCGGATGGTTTTGCAATTATCATTATCAAAACCAGGGGGCATGTGTTACCACCCGATTTTGGCCAAATCAGGAGATGGGCCGTAAGTGAAGATGGGCTTGAAGGACGTACACGTGGAGCATCTTCGAACCGGCCTTGCGCTGAGAGTTAGGGCTAAGTTGCCCATGTATCTGTAACATATTAGATCGTGTTGTAATTTAGAATTAAGAGATAGAGTCTGGCCCGTGCACGGTTAGGTGCACGCCCAATTAGAAAGTCCCTTGGACTATAAATATGTATCTAGGGTTATCGGAAAAAGAGGACAATCATCGTTCAACCAACACAAATCAGGCGCATCGCCACCCTTCTCTTCGAGGGTTTCTCCCGGGTAAGCACCATGCTGCCTAGATCGCATCTAGCGATCTAGGCAGCACACGTTTATTCGTTAACCTTGTATTGCTCGTGCTGAAGCCTTGTTGATGGCGAGCAGTACTACTTATCCTTAGGTGTTTAGGGGCTAGCATTGATGCTTTCACGTGCATATCGTGGGCAATGCCGTCCTCGACACCTAGCTGCCCTTACGTCTACCAGACGTAGGGCAGCATCTTGCTTGCTCGTAACTTAGTAGATCCGATCCGTTATAGTTGCTCCTTGCTCCGCAAGATTAGTTTAATATCTGCATAGTTAGGCCTTATGTTGGGGTCGGAGGATCCGGTGGTGCGTTAGGCGTTGTTTACCGTCCTGCGAGGGATGTTCCGGGATCAACGTTATGTTGGTTTTTAGGCCTCTCGCAGGGTAGTTTGCATCATCTCTCGTAGCTGCTAGGCCCGATCGCACGTAGGACGTTCCGATTATGCGGTGAAAACCCTAGACTGTCGTGGATCGTTTTAGCTTTGTCCTGATCAAGCAGGATCCCCATGTCATTGCCAATCCAACATGAAACATGGGGCGATCGGCTCCTTGAGCCGATCCACAGGGAAACCTGAGAGCCGATAGGGCTCGTATTTAATGTTTACGTGTCTGCCATGCAGGAACAATCGAAGCACTAACACCCTCCCGATCGGGTCTAGGTCAGGTGGCACGCCTAGCAACCGCCAGACGTTGGCCGAAGATTTGCGGGACGGCGCGAGGTGCCAGGGATCCACTAAGCGGCCCAGGAGCTTCCGGCTCTTCGTGTTGCTTAACCAACGCCCGTCGGGGGTTTTGGAGGGTAACAACTACTCGTCGTTCGATCTTGAGAACATTTGCTCCAATTAGTATGGATGCCAAACAGGTATGTTAGCTTGTGTAACGGTGTTTTCCCACTCCGTTCGCTTACCATTGGGCCCGATGCTATTTGTTTAATGGAATTATGACTGCTGATGCGTGTGAACGTTGTGTGTACATTGATAAATTGTTGTTCATGGGCATGCAACAAGGACGGGTTCCCGCTGTTTTCTGCGCTAAGCCGCTAAACCCAAGTGAGTAGTTGTACATAGGGCCTTGTTTGGTACTAGGTAGTTGTGAGGTTTTGTGGGTGTTATTCCCACCAAACACTAAGTCCTTACTTATTACTAATAACATGTTTAGTTCTAGTATATTGGACTAATTTTAATCATCACTTTTTTCCCATTTTTCAAATACAAGTGTATTTTTCTCAATCCCACTACACTAGCTCTACTAGTACAGTGTATTAAGCACAGGGTGAGGTAGGGAGTTTCACCTAATCCCTATCAAAATTATTCCCGCTAATCCACATAAAAACTCTATTACCAAGCAAGATTTAAATGGGATGCGCTCTACAATTACTATTGACCGACTTCTCGCACAATCGCATCAATGTTTGTTTAGAAGCCATAACAAAAGTGTTCTGCTATCTCCATGGCAAAACTTTTTGAATTTTGCACTCTCCATGAGAAAAAATCTGCTATCTCCATGGCAAAAAATTTCCTCTAATAATTTTGGTATATCCATGAGAAAAAGTTCTACTATCTGACCCATCGCCATGCTCTTTCTGTGACACTGTTGTCTTTTGTCGTTGAGTGTTCATGCATCAACATTAGGGTTGTGTGCTCTCTATATTTGATCCAACGGATGAATTTGTATGTGTATCTTTTCCTTAGGTAGCCAGCTATTTTTTGGGTTTCTACAACCTAGATTTTCAAAAAGAGAAAGGAAAGAAAGGTGAGGGCGTAGAAGTTCGTTCAAGTCAGGTCTCCTCTTTCATAATGGATAGCAAGGTTCAAGTCAGGTCTCCTCTTTCATAATGGATAGCAAGGGATCTAAACGCTCTTTCGTGGCCTCGTGGGTGTAGTGAAGACCATATCGTCGTGCCTTATGTACTATCTTTTTTTCAAACTAAGGTATCCTCCAATCCATAATAAGTATTTATGGTTTAGTATAACTTTAGTATGAAGTTTTACTAAACCACCAATAATTATTATGGATCGGAGAGAGTAAACTTGTGTGTAACAAAATCGTTGCAAATCAGCTTAGATTAGGAGCGTGATGGATCAAGGATGAAATAATTCAATTAAGTCTTAAGAGACAACACATCATCGCTTACATCATCTCCCAAGTTTTCTATTCGGTTCTCTGTACGATGTATGTGAGTATGTAACCTGAACAAGTGACAACCAATCTCTGCTGCCAACTGGACATTTGCCATCTTAGCTTAATCTGAATTGATTTTCATATAAAAAATAAACATGCATGAAAATGGTTTTCTAAACAAATACTAACCTCCGTTCCTTTATATAGTGCCTATAGATTTTTGGAATTTGTTTCAAAATATAAGGTTCTAGCTTAACGTTTTTTCAATTACCCCTCCCCGTTCAGCTCCCAAATCGTCCAGGTCCCAAATTTGTTATGGTAAGTTAGTAAGATATGGATTTGCCAAATTTTACGTTGATCTCAAATCGTTCAGCTAGAAGTCACGTGTACAAAATACTCTTGCGCTAATTTCCGTGCCAAAAAACTATAGGCACTATAGCATGGTATATACCAAAAATTCACTTACGATCTCGAGTTACATGGAACTCTTATTTTTCAAAATTCGAGAACAACATTTTAAAGTTTTAAAGAATCAAAAATGCCTAGATGTTTATAATGATGTACTCTACCATCATACGAAATCTCAACCTGAAACACTTTATATTTTCGAATTAACAAATACGACAAAATCTAACAGAATTTGGACGACTGAATTTTTTTTACCACCAACTACTTTAGATGTCATATATTATGTCATTTCTATGCAGCACAATATACATGATATTTCAAATAGAGATTTTTTTTCACGGTGGTAGAATAAATTATTTTCTAGCTATAGAATTTATTTTCAGATTTTTTGAAACTTGAATTTTTAAATTGTTCACAAGACGCTCTGTATAGCTGGTGACCCAAAACGCTGCACTCGATATATATACTTCCCCTTCCCTCGATCACTCTATTGTTACTCAATATTTAAATGCTAAGTTCCACATTCTAGATTTCTACGATGACATATCTTAGTTTCTAAAGGGGGATGTATTTAAGTTGGTCAATTTGATGTAATTGATCATTGAGCCCCATAATGTACGGATCATTTGAAACTACATGGTCAGCATTCCTTTTTAGTTATTAAATTGTACTCAACTTCATCAGCATACTATATACCAAAGCTTGTATATATATCACGATCATGCAGGGAGACATGTCATTAAGAAAACGTCCTACTGGCTGGAAGCTTTAACTGCTATAGTATTGTATCCATTGAGTCCAAGCATATTCACACAGGTCCGTAGGATATTCCTAGTACGGCTTGAAGCATCAAAATAGTCAACGGGGAGCTTGCATCTCCATGAAAGCGGCATGTAAGCTTAACATCGTGCACTTGCTTAATTCCCATTGAGCTGGTATTTAGGTATGTTCACGATTCGGGTGAGCAGATTCTAGAAATCTAAGTACTAGTTCGACTTCGAAACTTAGATTGCTACATGGTATACATGGATAAGTTTTAACTCGCTAGGCATGTGTGTGATGTTATTTTCAAGAGTTTTACAGTATGTCGTTTGCTAAGTAGGTGCACTAGTGCGGCAAATTTTCCCTTATTGTTTTTGACATGGATATCCAAAGAGGATTGGACTAACAGTTCGAATTTTGAGAATTGTCGTGGCTGGATCCAAACTAGTACTTACTTTTCTTTTTTGCCTGATTGATTTCTTCGTGATAGAATGGCCGAGTGCGTTATCATTATCTCGGCCATTTGCTAGTGATGCTGGAGAGACTAGGTGTAATTGATATTTGATTAATATTAACAGTTTGTCATCTACCAACAAATAAACAGCCCAACTTTGTTTCACATTAAATTAACGAAAATAATCTAGGCATGTGTAGCAAACAAATTAAACACTGTGATGTAGTAGTAGTATTTGTATGCGATGGTTAGAGAAAATTCACATATCACCGGCCTGTGTCCTTTGTACAGTTTTTGAACCCAACATCAGGTCAAACCTACTTGGGACGCTGACGTGGCCGGAGCAGGTCAACAGAACCATGATCCAGCTGCCCCAATGCCTCCGAGCAAAAAGGTGCCAGGAATATCCCTGCCCATGGGCCCACCGACCAGCCTCCCATTGCCCAGTTCCCAAGCCTCGTGTGTATGTGTCTCCTCCCGCAGCTGCAGCCTGCAGCTACTCCTACCAGTCGCACTCGCGGAAGAAGAAGAAGAAGAAGGCAAGAAAAACCTCACCTCCCCCGGCCTCCTTCGCGAGCTAAACTTCTCCCGCCCTAATCGCTCGGCAATTCTCGCCGCATCGATCACATCCCACCGGAGACCAATAAGCAAGAGATCGATCGCCAGTGCTGCTATCCATCCTAATCAGCCAGCCGCAGATCAAGGAGTGATTGGAGCAGAGAGGAGAGATCGAGAAGCTATTGATACATCGAGGTGATAGGCATATACATGGAGGAAGGATGCGGCGCTGGTAGCGGCGGCGCCGGAGAGGAGGAAGACGAGTGCAGAGACCAAGAGCAAGAGAGGGCGGAGGTGTACTGCGCGGTGGGGAAGGATGCGGGGAAGGAATGGAGGGCGAACCTGCGGTGGGTGCTGGCCAACTTCCCCCGGAGCCGCCACCGGCTCGTTCTCGTCCACGTCCACCGCCCGCCGCGCCTCATCAACATGAGTACGTTTGTTTAACTGGTCCTGGTTCCACCTCTACCTAGCTACCCCCGATTATTGATTGAAATAACTATGTTATCTTCGTGTTAGTTCCTCCGTCCAAGTTAGCTAGCGTAGCAATGTGCAATGCCAAGCTACAATATCAGAACTCGATATCCCTTCATCGATTCCTCATCAAATAAGGAACATAGTATATTGCCTCTGGTCCAAATTAGTTATTGCCGGTTCATGGAACCTAGACTGACTCAGGCGGCATTTTACCTAAACCTGCCGATTAATTTAGATTTGAGGAGTAGCAGTTCAGAAATCAGAATTTATGTTGTTGAAATGTTGATTTTTGCGGTGGCTTTGTTCTTGTGGTGTTGGTCATCACCTTCTTTCCCGGAAAAGTCCATGTCAATGTGATTAACTACCTGTCTTGGTCGATACTCGATAGTCTTTGTTACCTACGCATGCACTTTTGTGTTCCGACGAGGAATCTGGACGCATCAGTACTTCTCATGCTGTGACATTTCCTGGGTGCACGTACGGACTGACGATGACTTTGCAGTGGGGGCGTGGGTCCCGGTGAGCCAACTGGAGGAGCATGAGGTGGCCGCTTACAGGAAGCTGGAGGAGGACAGGGCCGGCAGGGCCCTCGACCATCTCCTCCATATCTGCACAAGTCAACGGGTTCGTTCCTACCCACATTTGCACGCACGACGACGACTATCTTCATTTCGATTCCCCACCGTGTAGAAGGTGGTCAATGTCATCAACAATTAGGTAGATCTATCAGATGCTGAATTGAGCTCGTGCCTTGATTGTCGATCAGGTCCACGCGCGTAAGGTCGTCGTCGCCGGGGACGACGCGGCGAGGGCCCTGGTCCAGCTCGTCGAGGATCATGGCGTCGCCGAGCTCGTCATGGGCGCCGCCGCCGACAGGGCCTACACCAGGTAACCGCCAACCTGCTCCTGGTTCTGGAACGAGTTCACATGTACACATTCAGCTGGATGGCGCTTGGTAGCATCCATCAGTAGTGTCGCGTCGGTGTGCGTGTGAATTCAGAGACGATAATACCGAGCTAGATCGATCGATGCAATGTGATCAGAGATAGCTGTGGTTGTTTGTTTCTTGTCAGGAAGATGCGGGCGCCGAGGTCTAAGAAGGCGGTGACGGTGCAGCGGAAGGCCAGCGCCAGCTGCAGGATCTGGTTCGTTTGCAAAGGGAACCTCGTCTGCACCAGGTATGTCTGTACATGGCTAAGAACAGCAGTACCATACCAAAAATTTGAAATTTTGGCGTTCACGTCAGTACCGTAGAACAGCAGCACTATATAAAAATTTAGAAGAAATTATAATACAACATTATTATAGAGGACAAAAAAAACACAGTAGCAAGTATAATAAAATGATTATTTGATGACAGTAGAGATGATTTTCATGTAAATTGATTAGAAAATTCTAGGTGGCACATTTTCGTGTTGTTTTAGACTTTAGGCTCGAAATGAATACGCCTATGAATTAACGAAGCCATCATACATCAGTTACATGGTGAGGGTGCTGAAAGATTAGCTTAGGGGCGACGAGCAACAAGCAACCATAAAAATTATCGAAAATCACCACTTGACCTTCGAGATATTCATCTACCAGAACGATTGGAACAAAGGTGATGAAGCGTCGTGAAGCTCGCCATGGGAGAAGAGCTCGTTGATTACATCGTGCCATCTTCCTCCACCTGCGAAGAAGGCCCCAACCTTCTTGTTCTGGTTCGAAGACCAACAAACCGTCGGAAGGTAGAGCAGCTCCCCCAAGAGCGCACATACACACATGGCACCACCTGTCGAACAACACAAAGCACATATACCTCTTTAGGAGAAATCCATGAGTGTTGCCCTCGGCCATCGCACCGACTATATGGCTCTAGCGGTAGGAGGAAGATCTATAAAAAAAGACACGGTAAGAAGAAGGCAACAATATCACCGTGAAAGGACAGAGCTCAAGCTCTTGTCGAGGAAGGGGGACCCTTTCCCCCTCTCGACCAGGCAGATGGCGCTGACACAAACCAACATCGACAAAAGGCCGCCACACAATGCCTTAGGAAACACCGCTACATGCAAACCGTGAAACACACACAACACGACCACCTTCCTGTAGTCCCAAAACAACGCTTCCAAGGAGAAGACGATGTCGGGACGCCATCGCCGCCCAATCCAGAGATTTAGGGTTTCATACGGGCGCAGAGGAAGGAAGGGGTGTGAAGTACCTTGATATTGCCTCTAAGGAGGAAAACACCATCCAAAACGTCGTTGACACCAAGATCGCCGATGCTGGCCAACGATTTCTCCCATTCAGAGCCCTGACTTAGCCACACCGACTAGGCATTAGATCAGGCAAGGATGCCAAGATCCAAGGCCAGTGGGATGGGTACCACGTGGGACGCAAGCCGTCTTCTTCATATCTTCCCCGTAGGTCGACGAGGCAACCACCGAGACGCGAGAAACATCCACCACCTCCTCACCACATGCACGATCGAGGGAGCGGTCTGCAACACCAACCAACATTCCACGCTTCTAGGGCCGACACTGCTCTCACCTCGTGAGGCCGCCACCACAAACGAATAGGCTCTTCAAGGAGGGGCGAAACAACTAGAACCTCGCCACCCCGTCAACCTTTGTAACCACACGCGGGTTTCCAACTGGTGCGTCTACCGGCGGCGAGAGGGGGAGGAGGGGTGGGGAAGGAGCTTGACGGTTAGGTTTTAGTCGCTTCTCGTGTCTGGCTTTTGCATCTGTATGTCTATTTTGTTGGCGTAAAAAATATAGCAAACCGGTACGTACGGGAGAGAGAGAGAAAGAGGAGGCGATAGAAAACCAATCTAGGGTTTTCTTCCCCTTGCTGGTGATGTAGCTAGTCCGCTCCGCATCCGGCGGCCTTGCGGCCTTTGAGGTGCTGCGGACCACGGTCCACGGCCGCTCGTTGGTGGGGGTGTTTCAGTTATTTTTTAGGTATTTATAGTATCTTGTTTAGGATGGTGAGTCGATGAGTATATCTTGAAGTCAAAATAAAATCCTCCATGCCCTATCCCCATTTTGGCAGTGTGTCTTGCGTCGGTGGAAGACATGCGTAGTTGTCTTCCCAGCGTATCTATTGTGATCAGTTCGGTGCTCGTGTTAGTTTGTGTGGCTGCAAATATGAGCCTTCTAGTCTATGGTTGAATCTCTGATGCGTTGGTCCTTTGAGATCTTAGCACAACTCCTCCCATCTCTACTACAACAACCTTTAATAGGACATGGTTTGACTGGCTTCATTGGGGAAGGGGTGAGGACGGCGGCGTGCCTTCAACTTACTCTAGTGCTTGTGGTCTTTGCTCGACGATCCAAAAATCTATTTGCAATTTTTATTCCTGTACTTTTAGAGGTCGTTTGGTATCCATTATTTGGGTCTGGAATCCTGGAATTCATTTTGAAATTCCATAGGTGGGTTGTTTGGTTGCCACAGAACTGGGCCGTCATTTCATTTAGAAATTCAAGCAAAATGACCCCATGGGTAAACACAATTCAAAGCTGAGACCTGTCATTTGTGATTCTCTATGAAAGCCTCTACAAATTCAATATTGAATTCTGCTGTCATTTGCAATTCATGTGGCAACCAAACAAGTGTCTATTTCTGGAATTACAATGTAAATGAAATGAATACATGTATTCATTTCAAAATGATACAAACGAAATGAAAGTCTGGCTTCCAAACGACTTCTTAGAGGTTTTATACTACAGTATTATTGATGATTACTAATATGCCGGCGGATTTTGTAAAGAAAAGTTTGTCTATTGGCAAGCTAGGGCTAGGCTCTACTAGGATTTTGGTGCTGTTCGTTCGGTCCGTTTGTCTGTTGGTGAATAGCCAAGTTTCCCATGTTTATTTTGGACAGGGAGGCCAGCGAGGGGCAGAACAGGGCGGAGCCATCGACGGCGAGCACGAGCCCACGGTCGAGCACTTCCGACTACTCGAGATCCAAAGCCTCGCTGCACGGCGACGGCGACGGCGAGCCGTTAGGTAGTATGCACGACACGGCCACGGCAACGGTGTCTCTGCGCCGGACCCCGAGCAGGGACGGCAGTGACAGCGCGGAGGATTCCGGCAACGAAGAAGCGGCGGCGGAAGCGCGGAGGGTTCAGGATGTCAACGAAGACCCGCCCACTCCTTCGCACGATGGTTCAGTATGTTTCACCCTGGCATTTCTCCATTTCTTATTCGCATATTGTCGTGCGTGATCGTGTCTCCGTTGCGTGTTTGCCAGGACGATGCGAACGAGATGGACGACGCGTTGCGCGAGAAGCTCAGGGACGCGATCATGGAGGCTAGGAATCTGAAGCAGGAGGCGTACGAGGAGACTCGCCGGCGGCAGAAGGCCGACCGCGATCTGACCGAAGCGTCCAGACTGGTAACAAGTTTCCCACAAAAAGAGCTGAAATCAATTTCCTTAAAATGCTTGATCTTTGGAGTATTTTTTTGGGTATAAGATCTCCGTAATCACAGACATGATATGATTCTGATGGGTGCAGGCGAGGGACGCGGAGCGCTCGTGGCAGGCGGAGGCGAGGCGAAGGAAGGAGGCGGAGGAGCGGCTTGCCAGGGAGCGCGCGGCCATGGAGCAGGACAGGCGGGAGCTGGACGCCATACTCGAGAAGATACGGGAGGTGGACGGCCGAAGCGCCGAGCTCGAGCTCGAGATCGCTGGCTCCGAACGCGCGATGGGTGAGCTCGGCGCCAGGATGTCCGAGTCGTGCTCCGTGCTCGACGCGCTCCGGCTGGAACGCATCAGTGAAGAACCTGTGGCATCCATGCCCACGGTTGAAGCTGAAGTTGAAGTGGCTGGTGATCAAGGCCTGGGCTTCTTGCGGCTTGGTTTGTCGGAGCTGGAGGAGGCGACAAACAGTTTCGGTGAGTCTGCTAGAATCGGTGGCGGCGTGTACAGAGGGACCCTGCGCGGCATGAGCGTGGCGGTGAAGGTCATCTCCCCCGACGTCGCCGTCGACGAGGCGCGGTTTGTCCGTGCGGTCGACGCCATGACCAGGGCGAGGCACCCTGGGCTCATCACGGTCGTCGGCGCGTGTCCAGAGGCGCGCGCTGTGGTGCACGAGTTCGTGCAAGGCGGCAGCCTAGAGGACCGCCTCTCTGGCGACGCGTCACGGCTGCCGTGGCACGCGCGGTGCGGCGTCGCGTACCGCACCTGCGCCGCGCTGGCCTACCTCCACTCGATTGGCACGGTGCACGGCGACGTCCGGCCGGCGAACATCCTGCTCGATGACGAGCGGTGTTCGTCCAGCAAGCTGGCCGGCCTCGGCATGCGCAGTCTCGCGGTGCCGAAGGGCGTCGGTGACATGGCGTTGGCGTACGTGGACCCGCGGTGGCTGGCGACGGGGGAGGAGCCGACGCCGCTGTGCGACGTGCACGCGCTGGGCGTGGTGCTGCTCCAGCTGGTCACTGGCATGCCGGCCTTCGCGGCGAAGAAGGCGGCGCGGGACGCCGCCGACGGGCACGCGCCCTGGCACGAGGTGGTGGACGCGCGCGGCGGAGGATGGCCGATGGAGCGCGCCACGGAGGTGGCGCTCCTCGGGCTGAGATGCATTGACGACGTGACCGGCGACGGAGCACCGCCGCGCCAGGGCCCGGGAGAGATGCTGGAGGAGGCGCGGGCCGTGCTGGAAGCAGCGACGAGTGCCGCGCCAGGAAGGACGTGGTCGTCGCTGTCGTCGTCGTCGGCAGCGGCGTCCGACGGCGGCGCTCCGTCCTACTTCCTCTGCCCGATCCTCAAGGTTTGTCGCGCATTCGATCCCTAGCGCGTCGCTTTGTGGTATCCGGCCATGGTGGTGTCGTGGTGACGTGCGTTTTGCGTTGCAGGAGGTGATGAGGGACCCGCAGATCGCCGGCGACGGGTTCACCTACGAGGCGGAGGCGATGAGGGAGTGGCTAGGGAGCGGCCACGACACGTCGCCGATGACCAACCTGAAGCTCCCCTCCGACGAGCTCGTGCCCAACCACGCGCTCCGCGCCGCCATCCAAGAGTGGCGCCACACCAGGCCGCGTAGCTCCTCCTGTGGCCGGTTTTTGTGAGATTTGAATTCCGTGAGGAATGTATAGCAGGAGGCTTTTTTTTTCATGTTCGTTCGTTTCCACGCTGCCATGGTAGTTTTCAGAATTGTAGAGAGTATGCATGCATGCACTTGATGTTTTCAACAAAAAAAAAAAAACTAAGCATGGCCCTCCACGCAAAAAGCATATTTCTAATTGTCAAAAAAATTCAACAAAAAGTTTTATATGTACATCTCGACAATCTATGTTCATTCGTACAATTTCACGAAAAAGCGATTTTTCAGTCGATGTAAAAAGACAAAACTTGTCTCGCGAAAAGCCTTATTTTAACATCAATTTTTGTCTACTTTACTCAGCTCGGACGACAAGTAGATTTTTCGTGGAAAAACATTGTGCGGACATACCAAGTGAAGATATAAACGTGAATTTTTTGTTTGGATTATTTTGACAATTGAAGTTATATCAATAATGCATTTTAAAATAAAATGAGCATATGTACCCAAGAGCCAAAATATCACTGCCATAATTGAATATATATTCTGGATTTTTATGTATTAGGTACATTTGACCCAAAGAATGATTGGTATGGCAATGATTCGGTGAAAATATCCTATTGTATATAAATATCCTATTATATACTATATATACTTTTGTTTTTTTACCTGTAATAATGAACTAGAAATATCTATCGATATTTTTTAGAATATGGAGGATGCACATATAGAGATATAAGCACTTCAATCATGCAAGTGAAACAAAATATTATGAGAAAACATGTTATTGCTAATTTTATTATTTTCTCACAATTAATATGATTAGGATTAAATATTTTTCTAAGGCTTCTTAATATATTGAAAGCAATATTTATTAGATAATATTAGCTATGTTTGTGAGTTTAAAAAAAGCGAGTTATAAAGAACTATAAAACATTAGTATAAGTAATTATATTTATTTTGACTCGACTCTATGTCCACAAATTGCATGGATTAGCTCTGGAATGGAAGCTGGGGTTATATATTTGTCTTAACTTGCGTGAAGAAAGAAGTCCAAATAACCCCCTACGTATCCGCTTCTAAACGGAGAACCCCCTCAAGTTGAAACAAGATACTTAACCCCCCCTAACTATGTAGTACCGGGTAATTATCCCCCTAAACTTGTTATTAATCAGGAAACCATGATCATCTATTAATCAATAAGCTAGTTTAACAAGAGGGTTATTATGGACTCTTTTATGTTTACATAAGACACAAGTATTAATGTTTTCGGTTAATATAATTATAGCATGGGATGCAAACATTTATCATAAACACAAAGATATAATAATAACCACTTTCTTATTGCCTCTTGGGCATATCTCCAACAGCGTGCACGCTCGATCCTGCGCTAGCCCATGTTTACGCCCAGCTCCGCTCGCCTGGCTCACTCCGGCACACGTCCGCGTTCCATCCCTCATTGGTTCCCCTTTGTCGTTCCTAGGTGCACATTTGTTGTCTGCCAAGGACGCTGGCCCTTGTTTCGTTGCTCCTGCCCGACCTGGTCACTTGTTTGACTTTCCGGTGGTCTTGAGATGTTGAGGTGATGCTTGTCCACGGCTTCCCAATCAAGGTCGCTTGTTGCTGCTGTTGATGTGTTGTTGCTCAAATTGTTGAATTTTAAGGACGGGTCGACCTCAATTTGCCGCCCGATGTAGGTGTAAAAAAACCCCAAAGAAAAAGTCGGTGTTATCACCGCCGACGAAGAACATGGGAATGGAGATGAACCTCTACATGGACCTGGAGCCGAAGGACCTCTTCCTCCTCCTCCTCCTCCTCCTCCTCATGGATGGCGCGACATGAGCGCGTGACCGCTGGAACTCCTCACGCTAAACTACGTATGCGCCGTGGTGTAGGCGAGACGCGCACTCGAGTTCCACCATGGTGTCCTAGGAGGGCGCTGCGGAAACCTCTCCACATCAGCTATACCGCCAAGGCAAATTGCTCTCGTCCAAGGGGCGGGGGGGCTCAATTACCCGGTATTGCATAGTTAGGGGGTTAAGTGCCCTAGTTCAAACTTGAGGGGGTTCTACCTCCGAAACCCCATACTTAGGGGACTTATTTGGACTTCTTTCGTTGTGTGGAAGATGTGTGATCGTCTTAAGTCGAAGCAGTTAATCTTTATCGTGCGTAAAGTTAATACGAGCTTGTACTGAACATCGTGGCGCACTACGCGGCGAAACCGCAAGCTCAACACTACGCCGACAAAGCCATTATGTTCATCCGCATGATCCCCTCTGAATTTGTAAAGAAAAAGATAGGTTGATTGTACTACTGGATTTATCTGTTATGGAATAAACGAAAAGCAGCGCAAATTTGTTGAAACCCCGGTTCGTTGAAAAGACAGGAAACGAAGAGGGTAGGGTCATGTAGGAAAAAACTCAACTGAGACACGTCGTCAGTTAGTTGCTATATATTGCCATGTTCTATATCAAACATTTTTCTATCGTTGGCGTGTCAAACTAGGTTTAGTTTGGTTTGCCCGTTAAAATAATTTGAGTATTATAATTCTCCTATCTCAATCAGTACGGCTTGATCTCGCCCGATCTGTGTCAATCATTAAGCGGTCCGATTTGAAAAACTGGATACCAATCATGCAGGAAAAAATGCCATTAGGAAACGTCTGATTGTCCTTAATTTTAATATATCACGCAAGTCCAAAGCATATTCACGTAGGTTCGTAGGATATCCCCTTGTACGGCCTGAAGCAGCCGAAATTCGGAATAGTCAACCATGAGGCATCATGATAGTCAAATATAAGCAGGTGCTGACGAGTGACGACCGGGAAATTTGCAAGGAGAGGGATCAGTCGGACGCGTCAACAAACAAAGAGATGGAGAAGCCAGGCCGTCATAGATAACTATCCATCGGGAGGGCCCACCGGCCAGAGAGAGTGGGGCTGGTCCTCGCGGCATGCCCACTCTTCTTCCCATCGATCATGTCCCTGTCTCTCGGACGTGTTCCAAGCTGCTAGCTGCTCTCCTGAAAGACAGGAGAAATAACCTCCCTCGATCTTCCATCTCCCTTCTGTCCAACCTCCGATCAAGGTAGCACAAAGGAAGGAAGGGTATGGAGGAAGCAGAAGGCGGCGTTGGTCGCGGTGGCAGCGGCGAGGACGACGCCGAAGAGAGAGCGGATGTGTACTGCGCGGTGGGGAAGGACGCCGGTAGGGAGTGGAGGGCGAACCTGCGATGGGTGCTGGCAGACTTCCCCCGGAGCCAGAGCCACCGCCGGCTGGTGCTCGTGCTCGCCCACGTCCACCGCCCGCCGCAGCGCATCAACATGAGTATGTTTACTTACTTGTTACTTCATCTCTATCTGCCCCCGGTCTGCATTATCTACCTTGATTATCTTCCGTTATCCGTTCTGTTAGCTAGCCAAGTGTGATGCCTATGTCCATCCCTTGTCTGATACTGAACTTTCTTCATGTAATTCTCAGTCAAATGTGACAAGAGTTTCTTTTTGCGGGTAAAATGTGATAAGAGTTAGCTTAATTTTAAGCCAACTAGGAATTAGCTTAATTATGAGACGATCTTTAGACCACTAGATTGCTTCGTTCATTCGTGCTTGTATAAGTTATGGACCATTAAATTACTTTGTGATTCATGCTAATTAGAGTTATAACATGAGCTGCAAGTGAGAAAATACCCTAAGAGCAAGTAGAATAATTCCTAATCAGCTGGCTATAAGGATTAAAATAATATTTTGTTGCCTAATTGGAGGAGAGAGATGAGGAGCGAGAAGAGGAGTGGACTCTTATGTAAGAGCCAACTCTAGCACGTGCTCCTAGGCACTATGTGAGAGTGAATGGTGGGCCATGCTAATAAAGTAGTACAATTTTATTGCTCACTATTGTACATGTTGGCTCTAAGATGACTATAGATGACATGGCACTTATCTTATAGCCAACAGTTGGCTCTACTATTGAACTTGCTCTAAGCTGTTAGATTGCTCGTGCATGATTCGTGTTAATTATGGGTTGCCAATGATTTAATGATATCACCTAATTGAAATTGCACAAACCACTCACCCTTATTGTCTTCGTTGCACAAAATATTAACTTTACATGTCTTTTGCACAAACCACCAACTATACATCTAGTCCATTGTAGAGAGGTCTTTCAATAGCAAATCTGATGGCCAAGACCCACATGCTAGTGATTATGTGACGTCCATGCGTCAGCAAGCAGGCCCCTTTTCAAATATTTCTAAAAATGAAAAATCACAATAATTAAAATTCCTACAAAATTCCTATGGATTTCTTTGAATCAAATGAGCCCTCAATTTTTCTTTCGGCGGGCTAGGGAGTGTGGTAAACTGGTAACCATGGTTACCGGAAAAATACTAGACAATATTTGCATATAGAATTTGAATTCAAATTATGAGAATATTTAAATATTCTCGGCTAGCGGTGGTTACTGTCTGGTAACTGGTTTATAACTATATGGGACACACCTCAAATTCAAACCCGACCGAAGTTTTTTGGGTGAGAAGCCCATTTATGAGAAGGGGCTGGGAAATCCGATAGCCGTTCAGTAATTGTGGTAAATCAACCGGTAACCAAATGCCCGCTCCTCATGTGTGTGACATTTATGTTTGCAAGTTCGATACAAACTGACTCAGGTTGTGTCGCAGTGGGGGCGTGGGTCCCAGTGAGCCAAGTTGCGGAGCACGAGGTGGCCGCGTACAGGAAGATGGAGGAGGACAAGGCCAGCAAAGCCCTCGATGATCTCATCCGCATCTGCAAAACTCAAGGGGTTTGTTGACACCAACTCCCTCGTTCATCCATGTCGGCATGTTCGCGCACACACATGATCATCGTCGTTTTTATCCCCACCATGTAAACCTTTAGCTGTAGTAGTCAATGTCATCAACAATTCGGTAGCAGGGATGCTGAATTAGGCTCTCGTCTTGATTCTTGATTAGGTTCACGCTCGCAAGCTAGTCGTCGCGGTGGACGACACGACAAACGGCCTGATCCAGCTCGTCGACAACCATGAAGTCGCCGAGCTTGTCATGGGCGCCGCTTCCGACCGGGCCTACACGAGGTACCCACCTATCTGCCTACTCTCTTCGCTACGTCTAATTTTGGACCATCGGTGTTGGTGGGGCAGTGTGTGAATTCAGAATGTCAGAGTTATCAGATTCATTTCTAGATTGATATTGCAGTGTGAATTTCTGATGCAATGGACCATGTATGTGATTGTTTTTTGTTGTCAGGAAGATTCGGGCCCCTAAGTCTAAGAAAGCATTGGCGTTGCAACAGAAGGCAAACCCCAACTGTAGGATCTGGTTTGTCTGCAAAGGAAACCTTATCTGCACAAGGTATGCATGTGTACATGACTTTCACATCACGATCGAGTAACTTCATAACACTAGAAAAAAATCATCAAATGTTTTTTGGTGGCAGATAATTAGAATATGAAGTGGGACATCTTTAATGATTTTGCTCTGTTTAAGATGATGATATTAGTTCTGCACAGGGAGGTCACCGAGAAGCAAAGCATGGCGGCGCCATCCACGGCTAGCACGAGCCCAAGGTCAAGCGCTTCCGGCCACTCGAGGTCCAAATCGTCACCGCCACAATTGCCGCTGCACGCCGACGGCGAGCCAATATTTACTATTTATGACACAGCCATACCGTCTGTACGTCAAACTCCGAGCAGGCATGACATCGACAATGCCACCAACCATAGCGTCGAGGACATCGCTCGCCAAGCAGCTGTTGAAACTGCAGAGGCTGAAGGGGGCTCACCCACCGGCTTGCATCCAATACAAGAGGGTGGAGAGGAACTGTCGACGCCTTCGAGCTACAGTCCGGTACGTGTGCAGGCAACATTCCGTAAAGCAGCATTTCAAAGTTCTCGAAACTTGAAATAATCCACACATGTAAACCTTTGATACATACTCATATAATTTTTCAAGGCAAAATACGACTATATGCTGTCTACAGTCTACACACAACAAAAAAAACTTAAAACTTGCACAGTAAGTCTGAAAATAATATGTGTAAGAAAAAATACTTATTTTCTTTGAAACTTTAAAGTAGACGTTTTTGATTTTTGAAGAATCCGATCCACCTAGATCTGGGTCTCACTAGCTATTTCCACGAAATCTATTTTGCTTCAAGTACTCGATCTCCATAATCACAACTCGCAAGTATGACATTATTATTCTGATTTTTCTGATGAATGTACTGTACAGGTGAGGGACGCGGAGAGCACGCCGAAGGGCGAGGCGAGGTGCCAGAAGAAGGCGGAAGAGCGGCTAAGGATGGAGCAGAACAGACGGGAGCTCGACGCCATATTCAACAAGATACGGAAGGTGGACCGCCGCAGCGCTAAGCTCGAGCTCCATGTCGCCGGCTCCGAGCGCGCTATGGGCAAGCTCAATGTCAGGAGGCCCGTGTCGCGTTCTTTGCTCGACGTGCTCAGGTTGGGGCGCCGGCGTGAAGAACCTGTGGCCGTGGACGCTGCGGTTGGCGGTGGAGATTCAGGTGGGAGTTTCTTGCGGCTCGGTTTGTTGGAGGTGGAGAAGGCCACCGGATCCTTCAACGAGTCTGCCAGAATCAGCGGCGGCGTGTACAGAGGGACCCTGCATCGCATGAGCGTCGCTGTGAAGGTCATCTCCCCCGACATCGCCGTCAACGAGGTGCGGTTCGCGCGTGCGGCCGACGCTATGGCCAGCGCGAGGCACCCCGGCCTTGTCAAGCTCATCGGCGCTTGCCCGGAGGCGCGCATCATGGTGCACGAGCTCGTGCCCGGCGGGAACCTGGAGGACCATCTCGCCGTCGACGCGCCACCGCTGCCATGGCACGTGCGGTTCGACATCGCGTACCAGACCTGTTCCGTGCTGTCCTACCTCCACTCGACGGACACGGTGCACGGCGATGTCCGGCCAACGAACATCCTCCTCGGGGACGAGCGGTGCTCCTCGATCAAGCTCGCCGGCCTCGGCATGAGCAGGCTCGCGGCGCCGAAGCTCGGCGGCACGGTAGCGCTGGCGTACGTGGACCCGCGGTACCTACCGTCCGGGGAGCTTACCCCGCAATGCGACGTGCACGCGTTAGGAGTGCTCCTGCTCCGGCTAGTCACCGGCAAGCCGGCGTCCGCAGCGAAGAAAGCGGCGCGGGAGGCCGCAACCGGCGGGGGCAGGGCCTGGCACGAGGTGGTGGACGCGAGCGCGGGAGGGTGGCCGATGGAGCGCGCCACGGAGGTGGCAATCGTCGGGCTGAAATGCTGCCACGTGAGCGACGGCCGAGCACCGCCTCGCCCGGCTGCCGAGCTGCTGGAGGAGGCGCGGGGCGTGCTGGAGGCTCCGACGAGCGCCGCCCCGGGGCGGACGTGATCGTCCCTGTCTTCCTACTTCCGCGGCGGACGTCATGGTAGATTGTAGAGAGCAGTGCGCAACCAAAAGATGCGACCGCTTGAAGAGAAGATTTAATTTGTTCTTTTTCGATTTTGAATTACTGATGATGGTATAGAATAGGACTAGCAATTGATCTGATCAACTGTTTTGAACATTTGCACTGCACGGTACACTAAACCAATCGATATAAAGTTTGGCGTTACAAGAAAAAGAAGAGGAAAACTTTTAAACATAAGGCTCGACGAGCCCAGCTTTGAATTAACAAAGTCATCAACCGGTCAGGAGTACAAGGTGACACAATACAAAGAAAAGGAAGAAAAAAAATGGGGATACCAGCTAGAGATACAAGCCTAAAGCCTAAAACAAAGGAACAAGCAGACCAGAGCTAGGCCCTAAACTACAAGTTCTCCGAGAGCGCCCAAGACTTCAGCAAAACACCGGCGGCTCGGCTTGAGGCCCCAAGCCCCGAGACGCCACTCTGAGGGTCTTTTTAGAAAGAAGAGGAAAACTTAACACACCATTTTAACTTCTACACCAATCAAACACATATTATGCATATTTGAAGATCACACTTCCATTTCAAAAATATCTCACCAACATCCTCCATCATCCTGTGCTTTGCCACTTCATCCATCATCGCGTCAGCCGCTTATTTTGCTCTACCGAAGCGTCGTCTTTCCATGTTCATTCTTGTGTGTCCAACGACACCGGATGTCCATCTAAGCCAGGCAAGGCTTGACGGTGAGCAAGTGACATGTTGATCCATCATATGTGGGGTACTGGGGTCCACATGCCAGAGACTCAAAAGTCACCACAAAGAGTCACTAAAACCCAAAGCTAGTGAATCTGAATCGATCAAGGTCATTGGAGGTGATACTTAACCGTCAGTTAACCCTCAGCCGACGGGACCCAGTTTTTATATGTCAAGCTATAGGACATTTACTATTGAAAACTTTGGGTTGATTTGTGAAGGTTGTCTCGTGCGTCACTTTATGTAGAGTTCACGTCTTCCATTCTATCGTCTCGATGCAACATTTTTAGTCAATGGAGACCCTTTTGTCCCTAAAACCTCAACCTTGGACTCGTTCTTCTCGACGATCATCACCAACATCTATTGTCCATCTCCTCTCTCATTCTTCATCCTCCTAGATCACTCCTCGTATCATACCAAATATGTTTAAACCAAACAAACTTGGAATTTAGATTTACTAGGCCATCTCACCCAGGGCTCCCTAGAGAACATTGTGTCAGCTTTGCCTGGAGTTCACATCCCTATTCCATCAGGCGACAGCGAGTGCGTGCTTCTTGGGAGTGGAGCGGTCGTACTACATGCATGTTGCAAACTGAGTAGCTGCTTGGAGTATCATGTTTCTGTAGCCACTTGATTAGGTCTTGCCAGTCATAGTCACTTGTGCTTTGAGACGATACTGAGTTGTATAAGATTATGTTGTATCAAATATATTTGTTTCACGAGGATGAGATTTAGTAGTTATACAAAATCAGCATAATATTCGAGAGGGTATAGAGAGTGAGATTTTGTCACTTACATCTGAATATTGATGCAAAACCAAAGCGGCAATAGCTTTCGAGAGCTCTCCAATTGGACACATACAGAATCAAATTTGACAAATAAAAATGGTAATCATCTAAGAAACAAGACCAGAATAAAAGAGGGTAGATGTGCAACATATCACAATAATATTTATTAACCAAAACAGAAGCATTTCACACAAAAATTGATGAAAAAAATAGCTGGATGGCATAGGTTATATAGTCGACAAACAAATAGCTGACCCACATGGATATCAGCATCCGCAAGCACATATGTGCAACATATCAGACATAAGTTATCAACCAAAACAGAAGAATTTCACGCAACATTTGAAGAAAAAAATAGCTGGAAGAAATAGGTTGTATATATAGTCGATAAAGAAATAGCTGAAAATTGTAGTCGGTGCATAAGAGTTGGATAAATTATATATAGCTAACCGAAATAAAAAATAGTCATCAAGTAGCCTCTTTTTTCAAACATTTCTAAAATATGAATAAATCCTACAAAATTCCGGTAGCATTCATTTGAACCAAATGAGCCCTTTTAATGCGGAGTGGTGGTAAACTGGTAACCATGGTTACCGGAAAAATACCAAACGATATTTGCATACAAAATTTGAATTAAAATTGCAGATTCCAACCCGGCTGAAGTTTTTTTTGGGTGAGAAGACCATTTATGCGAGGGGGCTACGAAATCCGGTAACCGGTCGGTAATCGCGGTAAATTAGTTGGTAACCGAATCCCCGCTCATCGTTTGTGTGACATTTATGGTTGCAAGTATGGTACACATGCTAACTCAGGTTGTGTCGCAGTGGGGGCGTGGGTACCAGTGAGCCAAGTTGCGGAGCACGAGGGGGCGTGGGTTGATTTGTGAGGGTTGCGTTTGTCACTTTATGTAGAGTTCGCATCTTCCATTGTATCGTCTTGATGCAACATTTTTAGTCAATGGAGACCCTTTCGTCCCTAAAACCTCAACCTTGGACTTCTCGCCGATCATCACCAACATCTACTGTCCATCTCCTCTCTCATTCTATATCCTCCTAGATCACTCCTCGGTTTATCCTCCTAGATCATCGTCGTTTTATCCCTACCATGTAGACATTTATCAGCAGTAGCCAATGTCATCAACAATTCGGTAGTTGGGATGCTGAATTAGACTCGTCTTGATTATTAATTAGGTTCACGCGTGCAAGCTGGTCGTCGTGGTGGACGACATGACGAAAGGTCTGATCCAGCTCGTTGATGACCATGAAGTCGCCGAGCTTGTCATGGGGGGCGCTTCTGATCGAGCCTACACCAAGTACCCGCCTGCCTTCCTACTCTCTTAGCTACGTGTAATTTTGACCATCGATGTTGGTGTGAGCAGTGTGTGAATTCAGAATGTCACAGTTATCAGATTTGCTCCTGGATTGATAGATGCGGTGTGAATTTCTGATGTAATGTATATGATGGTTGTTTGTCGCCAGGAAGATTTGGGCCTGTCGTTGCCTATTCGACGGTACCTCGGTGGAGGGATCCTCACGAGAGGGAGAAGAAGTAGGGGCCAAAGGGCGGAGAGTCCTCGGGACGGTGGTACGCGATTTACCCAGCTTCGGACCACCTGCACGATGGCAAGGCCCTGCTTTGTCCGGAATTATCCGCGTTGTTACAATGAGTTGTGGTTGTGCCTCTAGGGCTCCCGGGATCCGGCTTATAAAGGCGCACGGATCTAGGGTTTACACGAGAGTCCTAGCCGAATACAAGTCGCCTAACTACGGTACAATATCTTGCCGTGTACGTCAAGGATCCGCCTTCCTCTAAGAACGTGTGGATCCGGACTTCATGGGCCTTCACGGATCCCTTCTTCGTAGGTCGTCGGGATCCGCTTCGTTTCGGATGGACTTCATCCTTCAAGATCTACAACAAGGCCGCCCGATGGGCCACATGCCACATCACCATCTGTGGGCCACCCGGGCTTGCCGGATCTAGGCCATGCCGTTGATATACCCATAAAGTATACCCACAACAGGGCCCCTAAGTCTAAGAAAGCATTGGCGTTGCAACAGAAGGCAAACCCTAACTGCAGGATCTGGTCCATCTGCAAATGAAACATCATCTGCACCAGGTATGTTTGTGTGCTTTCACATCGGGATCGAGTAACAACATAACTCTAGTAAATAAAACATCAAATGCTTTTTATGGCAGATAATTAGAATATGAAGTGGGACATCTGTAATCCTTGACCAGGTTTCTTCCAATTATCAGTGTACCAGGTAGTCTTTCCAATATATACGCCAATATACGCCATTGTGTAAACCAGAGAATGCTAACATTACTTTGGTTGAAGAGTTGATTGATTTTGAAAATATGAGCTGGAAAGAAGACAAGCTGGAGGTCAACTTTATTGAGACGAAGGTGCTTGTGGATAAATTTTAACCCAAGCTTTCTTGCTAGTACTCTTATAAGTGATTGTAATCCTACCCGTTAATTAATAAAGCTCTTGTTACGTCGCAAAAAATATATATATACGCCAATATATTGTATTCAAATAAATAAAAATGCGACGTGGCAAGCAAAAAAAAAAAAAAAGGCTGACTTCGTTCCGTTGCATCGTACATGGGCGGGACCCACTGCCTACCTCCTCTGCTCAGTTGCCGTTGAAGCCTCCGCCCGCCATTGTGACGTCACCGACAGATCTACCTCCTCCTTCTTCCATTTCTCCATCCTCTACCGCGACCGCGACTGATCCATCGCGCCGAACAATCCAGCCTACTACGCCGTGGGCTGTCCCCTGCCGGCGTGCCTGCTTCCTACCCAGCCTTGGTGGACCCCGAAGCGCGCGTCGTCGGCGGCGATGATGGGCGCCGGGTCGCCGGACACGGCGGCGGTGACGGCGCTGCTGGTGCTGGCGGCGCTCCTGGGAGCGGCCTCCGCCGGCGACATCGTCCACCAGGACGACGACGCCCCCAAGATTCCCGGCTGCTCCAACGACTTCATGCTCGTACGCGCCTCCTTGACCCTCCCCCTCCCCCCTTCTCGTCCTCTGTCCGAATTCTCGGCTAAGAGCTGCGGTGCGAGAGTTCCGATTTGGGCGAGCGCTTCCGGTTAAGCTATGATTTCGAGCTGCCGGTTCCATTTTGCTGCGAACCGAAGCGCGGTAGCTTAATCTGTTGGATTGGGGGACGAAGCGTGTTGACTGGAATTAGGTCGATCGCGGCACTACTTGGAGCCTGGAGAACACTGCTGAACACACCTTTGCTTGCAGTTTGTAAGCCTGAGCCAGCAGGCTGGGGCTGCTTGGAGTGCACGGTTTGGTTTAGGATGCCTTGCTAATTTGGCTGGGTTATCGTGGTATTCATGTCTATCTTATTACGGGCTATCGTCAGTTATGCTTAAAGATGAGACATAGCTCTATACTAGATGCCGCCCCGTTGTTTGTTGTTGTCATTTTATTTTCTTGCACGATTTGTACCAATCTTAGTCCATTTGGGCGTACTCAGATCGCCCTCACGGTACCAACGCAGTGTAATCACCCAATCTTGTGATGTACGGGAACCCAAATACTGCTATGAATTTTTTTTTTCGAGAAAACGCAAAAAGCCTTTGCGTTTCATTTCATTGAAAAGAAGAAGAAGAACATAGTCTTAGATGTTACAACCCACAGGAGAGGGGGAAGCACACACACAGTTCGAACGATACAGGGGACGGATTAATGTACATCCCACGTGGTCGGCAGGATGGCACGCAGGCCTAGCGCGCCGGCCCTGGCCCAAATGTTAGCCTCGTCTCGTATCTTGGCAGTGACGGCGTCAATGGATGGCGTTGCGCCATTGAAGACGCAGTCATTCCGCTGCTTCCAGACTATCCAGGGGATGAGTAGCGACATCGAGGCTAACCCTCTGCGCATGGCCTTGGGCGTCGCCTGCTTGGCCTGGTTCCACCAGGAGATGAGCGTGTCGTCGTGCTCGGGAGGCCTGCAGGTAGCGCGCAGCCAGGCGAGGATCTCGAACCAGACTTGTCTGGAGAAGCCGCAGCCGATCAGGAGATGTTGCATTGTTTCCAAGTCTTGGTCGCAAAGCAAGCAGCGTGCATGGTGCGGTAATCCTCGGCGCTGCAAGCGCTCGGCAGTCCAGCATCGATCGAGGTGCACCAACCAGTGGAAGAGCTTGATGTTATGGGGCGCCCAAGTCTTCCAGGTTAGCTGCCAGGCATCGCAGCGTACTGATCCATGAAAAGTGGCTTTGTAGCAAGAGCTGGCGGAGTAGACGCCGTTGTTGCTCCATTTCCAAACCATGGAGTCTGCCTGGTCGGAGAGCTGGATTTGGTCGATCCTACGCCAGAGCATCAGGTACTCCCCAATCTCCTCAATACCCAGGACACCATGAATGTCGCGTACCTACCCAGGAGCGATCATGTAGGCCCTGAGCGACGGTGGTGGAGCGACGGCGGCGTTTGGGGATGCAGGCGTATAGGTGCGGCGCGAGCTCACGCGCGGACTTGCCGTCAATCCAGCGGTCCTCCCAGAACTGCGCCGTGCGTCCATTGCCGAGGCTCATGGTAGTGGAGGCGAAGAAGAGGGCTTGTTCCTCAGCAGAGAACTGGAGGTCAAGCCCCTGCCACGCCCTAGTCGCGTCGGTTCGACTAAACCAGAGCCATCGGAGACGCAGCGCAAGCCCTGTCTTGATCAAGTTTTGGACACCAAGGCCTCCATACTCGAGGGGACGGCAAACCCGGCTCCAATTGACGTGGCAACTACCGCCGTTGGCTTCCCTGCGGCCCTCCCAGAGGAAACCTCTCTGGATCTTCTCGATGAGTTTGAGCGTCTTCTTCGGCGGCGCATAGACGAGGAGCTGGTGCAAGGGGATGGCGCCAAGGACGGACTTGACCAATTTGAGCCTGCCGGCTTTGTCCATCAGGTGGGCCTTCCAGGAAGGGAGTTTGGCGGCGATGCGATCGACCAGGGGCTGTAGCTGGGCACAGGTTGGGCGCCTGATCGTTAACGGAATGCCCAGGTAGGTCATGGGCATTGTCACGATAGGGCAGCCAAGGCCAGCAGTGACGATTGCCGCGTCCGTGTCCTCGCCATTGATGAGCGCGGCGGCGCTCTTGTTGTAGTTGACCTGCAGGCCGGAGGCACGCCCGAACAGCAGCAAAATCTCGTTGACGGCGGCGGTGTCAGCGTGGGTCGGATGGCAGAAGAGCACGACGTCGTCGGCGTAGAGGGATATCTCGGGGACTCGCCGGCGAGGGTGGAGCTCTTGAAGGATGCCCATATGGGTGGCGCGTCGGACCAAACGCCCAAGAACGTCGACGGCGAGCACAAACAGCTGCGGGGAGAGCGGGTCTCCCTGCCGTAACCCACGGTGGTGCCAAATAGGCGGTCCTGGCTCGCCATTGATCAAAACCCTCGTGCTGGCCGAGCTGAGCAGCAGGGCTAGCCAGTCGAGGAACTTGTCGGGGAAGCCGTACCGACGCAAGACCTCGAAGAGGAAGGGCCATGAGAGGGAATCGAAGGCGCGGGCGAGGTCGAGCTTCAGCAGCACTCTAGGCGCTCGTAGCTGGTGGAGGAGGCGTGCCGATTGTCGTGTCAGGACAAAATTGTCGTGCAGGCTGCGTCCGGGGATGAAAGCGTTCTGGTTCTTGCTGACCAGGGCGTCGAGCTTGGGGGCGAGGCGGAGCGAGAGCGTCTTGGCGACGAGCTTGGCAACGAGGTGGATCAGGCTGATGGGCCTGTAGTCGCCCATCGCTGCAGCGTCGGGCTTCTTGGGGAGCAAGGTCAAGAGCGCTTGATTGAGGCGATGGAAGCCGCGGCCACGGAGGGCGTGTATCTGCGCAAAGGCTTCAACCATGTCGTCCTTGACAGTGCTCCAGCAAGCGCGCAAGAATTCCGCAGTGAAGCCGTCGGGCCCTGGTGCTTTCCGCGCGGGGAGACGCTTGATCGCGCTCCAGATCTCAGCCTCCGTGAAAGGGGCGTCCAGGTCTTGCAGGTCCTCCGAGGGCGTGATCAGCTCCTGCAGGTCAAGGGAGATGTCCCTCGTGCTGTCCGTGCCAAGCAAGGCGTCAAAGTGCTCGAACGCAGCCTCGGCCATGTCCTTGTGGTCGGTGAGGAGGTGGCCGTCAGAGAGGACGCTGTGGATACGGTTCTTCTGCCGGCGGAAGGAGCTGTGCTGGTGGAAGTAGGCGGAGTTGGTGTCGCCGTCCTTGAGCATGGCGAGGCGAGATCGCTGCCTGGCGATGGTGCGGTCGAGGGATGCCAGCCCTAGGTAGGTGACCATTAGTCAGTCCAATGAACTATCATTTAAGATAAGTCGTAACAGGTCAGTGGTTGCATCCACGGTCCCAAATCTGATGTTCCAAAACAGAGAATATCCGGATGTACATCCGGGATTTTTTTTCCCGAGTTTTTTTTAACATTTTGAAATAGATATAAAATGCATTTTTCTTAATAGGTGCATCTAGACCTATGAGCCAAAACACCATGGCCTGCGTCAAAGATTCCAGGACAACCCTCTAATTAGGTGGCTTTTTGGGGAACTGCGCGGCGGGCTGGCAGACTCTGGTGGCGGAAAACCTTGCAGAGGTGACAGCCAGTGGACGAACAAAGGGGAAGAACGGCCGATGAGAAAACTGGGCGCCACCGTTGCCAGAATCCGGTAGTCGTCCCCCAGAATTAAGCTTGCCGCGCAACTTGCTAGGAAAGGATGAAAAGACAGCATCAATGGAGAAGGGGCCAGCACAAAGAGGTGGTGTGAACACTGAGCACCATGCTCAGCACTCGTGCGGGGCATGGCCGCGCGGAAGACACCGTGTAGGCCTTGGGCTCGTCACGTCTCCTCTCTGCTGCGCCGGTGCCCCGCCATCCTCATATGCACTGCAAATCTTAGAAATCCTTCTGGAATCGGCCCCAAATAAACCAAACGAGTCCATGGCAGGCAGCAGCAAGGCACCAACAGCAAGCATGGGTTGAGGACTGGAGGATGAGAGGAGTGCAGACTGCAGAGAGAAGGTTAGAGAGAGTTACCTTGCTAGCAACGGGAGGCGACTCCAGGCGGCATAGAGAGCGGATCCAGGTGGTGGCGAGCGACTCCAAGCGGTGGCGACGGTGGTATCAAGGGACTCCAGTCTCCAGGCAGTGGTGGGCCTGGTCGCTCGGTGGCGGAGGGAGGCTGAATCAGCAGGGCGATTTGGCCGAAGCAGAGAGAAGGGAGTGAATGACGTGTGATGTGCAATTAACTAACTTGTAGTCAGTCGCCGACAGGTAGGCCCAAACGCACCGAGCGACCACAGCACCTCAAATCCTTGGGAGCTTAGAGCTCTTTCAAGATGAGTTGTCCGAGGCTTAATTCTTGATCTAGGTTCATGAAATGGTCGGTTTGAAAGATTGATGCAGGGACTTATGTCTCTTACATTGCATGATCTGTTAGTTGATTTACTGCTTGACGATTAGAATTTGCTTGATCTTGAGCTTGATCAAACTAGTCTGTAAGCTGCCGGAGTTTTGCTATAGAGGATATTTTCTAGATATGCTGGCTGGTGATACGAAGACGATCCAACCTGCAGTGTGATAAGAAGATATCTAGTTCTTGGAACTCTGCCGAGAATACTACAACCTCCATAATAATTGGTTATTTCTGACTTACTTTCTGTAAGTAGCTGATACCTTGCTAATCATGCATTCCGCTCAAGCAAATTATTTTTTCTACTGTCTACCATCCTTTTCTTGTTATCTCATCAGTGGTCATAAAATGTTTATCATGAACTCCACATTGTCTTTTATTACCAACTCCGAGACTCGTCATTTGTAGCTAATAAATATGTCTCCCATGCCTGTTAAGTTACTGCTTACCTTGATGAAGGTGGCTATTGGTCTGTTGGCGACTTGGCGTTAAATAAGCAGTTAGAGGGATGTAAGACCACATCTGAAGGACACTACAATTAGATCCTTACTAGTATCATCACTTTGTCAGTTTAGGTTCTGTGGTTACTATTATTAGATAATTAATGCCTACAAATGCTACTCATTCCAATTAGTGTCGCTGATTTAGTACAGTTACTCTGACATCTCTTGCTCAATTATTTGTAGTCACATTTTGTTTCCTCACCTTGCTATCAGGTAAAAGTGCAAACCTGGGTCAACAACAGAGAGGCGGATGAGTTTGTTGGTGTTGGTGCTCGGTTTGGCCCCATAATAGAGTCAAAAGAAAAGCACGCAAACCGGACAGGTCTATTATTAGCAGACCCTTTTGATTGTTGTGCTCCTCTCAAAGAAAAGGTTACCATTCTGGAAACCATGATCTAGCTGTTTGTGATTTTTCGATTGTATCCCACATCCTTATGTAGTGATTGGTTATTTCTTTATCTAGGTTGCTGGAGAAGTTTTGTTAGTGCAAAGGGGAGACTGTAAGTTCACCACAAAAACTAAGAATGCTGAAGCGGCTGGTGCTTCTGCTATTATAATCATGAATAATCTCCATGGTATGCCCTATATATGGCGTTTCTCATATAACTGATAGTTTTCCACCTATGGCCTTTCACAATTACTGTTTAATTAGAAGATGAAGATATTGGGATACGAGGAATGTGATCAGGACAATAAGTTGTGTGATATATACCAATTTTTACTGCTAGAGTGTTTGTCTACCATCATACTTACTGAAACCTTTTGATTATTTTATTGGACTTTTTTTAATAGTTGCATGTACACATTCAGTTGTGTACATGTTTGCATATGTAGAAAGCTCAAGAGCACACTTTATGTTCATGGCATCTCGTTCGACCTATGTTTTTGGTGTTAATTAGTAGCGTATGTCTGCTTGCAGAGCTATACAAGATGGTTTGTGATCAAAATGAAACGGATCTAGATATAAATATACCTGCAGTTCTTCTGCCAAAAGATGCAGGCACTATTTTAAAGGGTCTTCTCTCGCTTGGTAAAGGTAAATGTACTTAGGTCTTCCATTCTCTCAAATTTCGTGCGCTGTCTTGTGAATACAAGGGTTGTATTTTAGTTTAAAAAAACCAAGGCCTGTCCAACCTATTTTTTTTTTATTGATTTCTGTATTTTGGATTTCGTTTGACAATAATATTGCTGATATATATGTTTCTCCTTTTCGATTTCCGCAGTTTCAGTGCAGTTATACTCCCCAGATCGACCTCTGGTTGATACGGCCGAGGTGTTTCTGTGGCTCATGGCTGTTGGTACCATTCTTGGCGCATCATATTGGTCAGCATGGAGTGCTCGAGAAGCAGTTACTGAGCAAGAGAAGCTTCTAAAGGTTTTGAGCCCAAGCTTACATGATTTATCGTTTTGATTTTCGAAGAGAAAAACTAACATGCATATTATTCGTATAGGATGGCCACGAAAGTTTAGTGAACTGTGAGGCTGGAGGTTCTAGTGGTATGGTAGATATCACCATGACGTCGGCAATGCTGTTTATTGTGGTTGCATCACTCTTTCTGGTAATGCTTTACAAACTGATGTCTCACTGGTTTGTGGAGCTCCTGGTGGTTATATTTTGCATTGGTGGTGTAGAGGTGCGTTTTTTATGCCATATTTTTTTAATTGAAATTATACTTTCTTAACTGTGTATTTGCCTTAGTTTTTATATTTTTATATTCTTGTGCTTCATAAGTAAAATACAATAGGGTTTATTTGCTCCTGCACAAAACTAAATTGCACAAATCGTGAAGCAATGCGATTTAGAGAATAGTTTAAACAAGTCCTTAAATCTGCTTAAATTGTATTTTTTCAATTCCCACCGGAGAGCATTGAAGCACTTCCTATTTAATCTTACTTTTTCTCATTCATGAGTATGAGAAACTATCCCAAATGAACAAGTAGCTTATGGTTTTTGTTTGATGACCAAACAGCACACTGTATCTAGTACAACTGCATAGTGAATCAATCCTGCCCATTTCTTAACCTGCTGACATACTATGTTTTCCTTGTTTATTCAGGGTCTACAAACGTGTTTGGTGGCTTTGTTGTCAAGGTACATTTCTGGCTCTGCAAAACACATTTGCATTTTCTTGGTTAAGATGCACATTGTAGATATGCCTTAGTTGTTCCTTTAATATGTGGATTTAGTGATTTACAGTCATGGCTTGAAGAAAGAAATAAGGAAAAAGTCAGTACTGACCTGAAATCGTGGTATCTTTCAGGTGGTTTAAACCTGCCGCAGGATCATTTGTCAAAGTGCCATTTTTTGGTGCTGTCTCATACCTTACATTGGCAGTTTGTCCATTTTGCATTGTCTTTGCTGTTTTATGGGCTGTTTATCGCCGGATGCCTTATGCATGGATTGGGCAAGATGTTCTTGTAAGTGCAGATTTGTTTTCTAGTTTCTACAGCCTTTCCTTGGGATTATTCTCTGTTGATTAACATCATGCTTTGTGCCTTCAGGGTATTGCACTGATTGTTACTGTAATCCAAATTGTGAGGATACCTAATCTTAAGGTAATTCCTTCTGCCACTTGTTTCGTGCTTTTCATCAAATGAAGTAATTCGATGCCAATATTTTATTTGTTCGTAATTGTCAGGTGGGCTCTGTTCTTCTCGGCTGTTCCTTCTTGTATGACATCTTCTGGGTTTTTATATCCAAGATGTTGTTTCATGAGAGTGTGATGATTGTGGTATGTACATATGACCATTGTGATATTCTGTTCTTTTTTTTGCTCAATAGACATTCTAGTAATATATGTACTCTGCCTGCAGGTTGCACGTGGTGATAAGACTGATGAAGATGGTGTTCCCATGCTGTTGAAGATACCACGAATGTTTGACCCATGGGGCGGATACAGCATTATTGGCTTTGGTGATATCCTTCTTCCTGGACTGTTGGTTGCTTTTGCGCTAAGGTTAGGCATGTTGTATATGAATTTTATAGAAGTAATGGGAAGAGCGGATTTTCATAATCAGAGGCTGGAGAATATCTATCAGCTTGCATATTTCCCATAGCATATGCTGGATACCTGTGTACCAATTACTTTGAACTTATAGTATGCTTGATACTATATTTGAGCTTTCCACTTAGTATTTGCCTTCCTTCTCTTAGGTATGATTGGGCTGCCAAGAAGACCTTACAGTCTGGTTACTTTTTGTGGTCGATGGTTGCGTACGGTTCTGGTAAGACATTGCCGCTTCTAGAATATTTAGAATTATTTGCCATGGTATTCATCCTTAATTATAGTGTCGCATTTTCTTGTCCTCCGATGTCTGTTTTAAACGAATTGAAATCAAGTGATTGCCCCCTTACTGCAATGCTTTAGAAGGAAGAGATTCTATCGATATGCTATATGTTGGTGCAAACAGTTCTGTACAACCTGTCCAGGCAGTATGTTGTGTTATTTCCATCTGAAGTTTTGACGTGATGCATTTTTGCCATCTTTAGGTCTTCTGATCACATACGTTGCCTTGAATCTTATGGATGGGCATGGCCAACCAGCTCTTCTCTACATCGTGCCTTTCACGCTCGGTAAGGAACACACTTCTGTTTCTGCCGATAAGTTTCATGGCTTGAAATAATTCTGGACCTGCGCCTTAAACTGTTAAACGAACCACCGTATCTACTGCAGGCACCTTCATATCACTCGGCAAGAAACGAGGCGAGCTCAGAAACCTTTGGTCGAAAGGACAGCCTCCGAGAGTCTGCACGCACGAGCATCAACACCTGATTGATCCGGCTTCCGCTGTAAGCTCATCGTAAGAAGCATGCTAACCTGGCCTCAGAGAGTTCAAGTAATGTAAAAATTCCCCTTTTCTTGCGGTACTGTAATGGATCTGCTACGTAACTCTAGTCCTTGTTGTAACAGTATGTATGTACTACTATAGATATCTGTTGCCGTCAATACCAGTTAACCTCAGTTGTATATAGATCCTCGTCGCCGGCCTAGGATCAGGGTTTGAGCTCTGTTTGTATGGATGATAAAAAACTTACCAGTAATCACTGTTAACGTAAAGTTTTTAACCTTGTTTTCTGAAAGAGAAGTTGTTGAAAGATCTTTCTTTTTTGGAAGCTCTACCCTGATTAGCTGCCGCCCTCATCGTCGCATGAAAGGTCGAAGTTTTCCGTTCCTTGTTTTGTGGTTTGATGCACAGTTCTGCCGTGGTCTCGTAACATGGCTGCCGTGTACAGTTGTACAACATTTGTTCATATATGATGACCACGGTGCGGAAAAGATGTATAGAAGCGTATGCTTGACCAGGTTGTGGACACGCGGCAGGAGCATGCCGGTTTTGCCGGTGCAGGTGACGCATGGGTGATGGGCATCGCCCAACTAGTCACGGCCGTTTCCAACGCGAGGCGAGGAAAAGAAAGAACCACAACTGTTTGCCCGAGCACTCATCCAAGCTTGCAATTGGGTCATGCACATGGGTGCATCGTCATCGTTGACACACTATACCCTCAACTGCAAACAAGAAGATGATGGACAAGAAAAGGTTTTGTTCCTTCAACCTGATCTTAAAGATTATTGTTTGGAACTGGGCATATTCCCTATAGTGCATGGTGAAGCACGCGATGTTTTTTCCTCACCTTTCTGAGCGAGAAAACTATTCCTCTTGTGCAGGTGAGGTCGGGGTCCTTTTCTGTCTGCTTGAATGGAGGTGAGGTCGGAGTTGGAGCTGCGGCCTGGCGGTGCAGTTGTGTGGCCAGCGACGAAGCTGCGGCCGCCGTCCCCCTAGACGATTCCCGCTGTCGCTCTCCGCACTTTCTTCGCGTTCTATCTCGTGTTTCTTCTGTACGTTCGCTCCCATCGCCTCCTGTCGCAGCGAGTGGTTGTGCGACTTGTAGGGTTAGGGTGTGTGCGTTTGGTCGTCCTTGTCACCTAGTGCGCCCGGATTCCATCATCAGGCATCCACATCGTTGAGGAACTGGATGTAGAAGCTACGGCTGCACACTTGTGATGGGAGTTTGAGGACTTCGAACCCGAGTTTCAACAAGCACTCAAGCAGGGTTTCAGTTCATGGCAGTGTTTTGTTTTTCTTCCGATCGAAAAAGAATATTTTCTTCTTATCTTCATTTTTTTCATGGAGAGGTGGCTGGTTTGCCCCGATGATTGATTGATTGGTCGATCATCAAAGGGGTAGATGAAGATGCTCGAGACAGCTAGATACCTACACGAGCTGCGGAACTGACCGCTCTGTCCGTGTCTAACAACCAGCTAGAACAAAAAGTCCCTTCGGGGACATCCGATAAAGCTAGAACAAAAAGGGCGCCACTTTCCAACCTCATAATATATACAAAATCATTCATGTACGTTGTATGCTAGAAAATCCTAGAAAACCATACTAAGAAATCCTATCTCAACAAACGTACCATTCTCTACGGATAGATTAAGTTTAGACCTTATTAACCCTATCCTATCCTCATCTTGCTAATTAACAAGAGCCGACTAAGCCATTCGGTACCACAAGCTTCTGCCACCCCATGACAGGTGAGGTGACACACCAAGAGTAAAGTAGTAAGCCACGAACAATTCATAAACAAATTTATTATTTGGAGAGCTAGCTAACATTGCTATCACTAGGCCACTAATCAAACAAACCAAAACACCAATCATCATCATCCACTAATCAAGAAGTGGCAGCAAAAATAAACCAAGAAAACGATTATCACCACACACACACAAACACTCTCTCTCTCACACACACACAGACACCATGCATAACGGTCACGATTGCCATCCGCTATAAGAAGCACTCCGAAGCCACTCCCTTTCCTCATCTATCTCACACTAGCCCATCTCCTCTCAACTGATCGACCAAGCTAAGCTCAGGCGTCATCAATGGAGGGCAAGGAGGAGGACGTGCGCCTGGGCGCGAACCGCTACTCGGAGCGCCAGCCCATCGGCACGGCGGCGCAGGGCGGCGACGACAAGGACTACAAGGAGCCTCCCCCGGCGCCGCTCTTCGAGGCCTCCGAGCTCACTTCCTGGTCCTTCTACCGCGCCGGCATCGCCGAGTTCCTGGCCACCTTCCTCTTCCTCTACATCTCGGTCCTAACCGTCATGGGCGTCGTCGGCAACCCGTCCGGGTCCAAGTGCGGCACGGTAGGCATCCAGGGCATCGCCTGGAGCTTCGGGGGCATGATCTTCGTGCTCGTCTACTGCACCGCCGGCATCTCCGGTGGCCACATCAACCCGGCGGTTACCTTCGGGCTGTTCTTGGCCAGGAAGCTGTCCCTCACCAGGGCCGTGTTCTACATGGTGATGCAGTGCCTCGGGGCCATCTGTGGAGCTGGCGTGGTGAAGGGGTTCCAGACGACCTTGTACATGGGCAACGGCGGCGGCGCCAACTCCGTCGCGCCGGGGTACACGAAGGGAGATGGTTTGGGGGCGGAGATCGTGGGCACGTTCGTGCTTGTGTACACCGTGTTCTCGGCTACTGATGCCAAGCGCAGCGCCAGAGACTCCCACGTCCCCGTAAGTTTCTCTGTCTTTGCATAGCTCGCCGGTCGGCCGTCGCCGGCCACCGTGCAATTGATTTTTTTGTATGTGTATGGATGGATTGACTGATGAACTGATGATTGGGTGCAGATCCTGGCGCCGCTGCCGATCGGGTTCGCGGTGTTCCTGGTGCATCTTGCGACGATCCCCATCACCGGCACCGGTATCAACCCGGCCAGGTCCCTCGGCGCCGCCATCATCTACAACAAGAAGCAGTCATGGGACGACCACGTAAGGATACCATCACTTGCTCCATCGATCTTTACAACCCTAATTACAGTACTTGTTCTTAGAGAATTAAGCTTAGTGATGATTAGGAGCGACTAATTAATCTTGTTGATCCCTTGGCGTGCAGTGGATCTTCTGGGTAGGCCCGTTCATCGGCGCGGCGCTGGCGGCCATCTACCACGTGGTGGTGATCAGGGCAATCCCCTTCAAGAGCCGCGACTAGTCAACCAGTCAGTCTGTCGACCACGGGAATCTTTGCTGTTCATCAAGCAACACGCGTGATGTGTGTGTATATGGTGTGTGTGGAATTAATCTAGATGGATCTAAACCAGCTAGATGGCGATGCTGTCCCTTGAGTTACTCGTGTTGCACTCCCCCCTCGATTGCTAGTACGTGTTCCCTTGTAGGTTGAATTGTGCTCCTGACCTACGGGTACTTTATATATGCATCTTGTCTTGATAGCCGAGGACTAAACCTCTTTGAGTTGGTTTCGCGGCATAGAAGGAGAGGTAACTTACCCCCTTCAATTTTAGTGGTAACGCACATTCTAAGGTACTTGAGTATTTGAATTCTCTCCATCCACGAAGATGCACGCACACTAAGGGCATGTTCGGTTTAGATGGGATTGAGGCGGATTCGGAAGTGTTGACCGGTAATTGAACGTGATTCCCTGTCAATCCATATCAATCCGCCCCGCCCCCCTGGTAGGGTGTAACCAAACGAGGCCTAAGGAAATAAGTCACTACAAGACAAGACGGCATGGCATTTCGGGGCGGTTCGGTACCATACCCACTCGACCTATCACGGTGTGTGCCAACAACACTATCACCGTGGTAGATTATATTGCGATGGTAAAGTGCGTTGCCCTAACTAGCCATCATTGTCAGCATTAATAAATGCCGCAGTGGATGAACCGGTTGAGACCATCTCATGCTCAACCTTTATTCATAGAGAAGCTTCTCAAAATCCACGCTTCCCCTCCCCATACTCTCTTTCTTTCTCGCTACACCTCTTCTCTTCCAAGCCATTGTAGTTTTCCACATGCAAGGTTTCTCATGACGCAGGAGGATGGTATGCATAAGGCAAAGCTCCAACCAAAACATGGTGTTGCTATCAAACTCGATAGGCTTCGACTGCTAGAGTTGGGTATGCCATATATCGATGTGTTATATAGGTCAAGGTCTTATCCATCGAAGAAGCAGAAGATATTGCAATGGCTAGAGCCATCAAGTACATGGTTTTGTCATATTATTTGAAGTATACAAACCAAGAACTTCTATAACCCTAAATATAGTAATTTAAATGATAGTACAAGTGTTATAGGGGACTTGGGGCATGAATTTATGGCAACTAAAGAACTTCTACACTAACTTTCAAAGAACACACGTGATCATCTTTGTGATACAAAACATGATAATTCCACAATAGTTATTGCTAAATCTAGCGGATGAGTCACGCCGCTACTTATTACGCCAACACAAAACATATGTCACTGCTTGGTACACTCTTCTAACCCGTGCACAAATTTCACGGTATTTATTTTTATATTTGGTGTTCTTACTAAATCTAACAACTTAGGCCCACCACACATGTTAAGTGACAAAACGACACCACTACCAATACGCTTATGTGACCCTAGGCCATTTTCATGGAATTTATTAAACATATGAAGATTTGATTGCTTGTTCTTTCCACGAATCTCCTCAACTAATATGTGACCTCCATTTGGTGACCGTCACCGAACCATGTGAATTGCTGACACTAGCTACAAAACGTCACCGAAGTGGAATTTCTATGAAGTTTTCAACCATTGTCCGTCACAGAATGTCGGTTCTCTTGTAGTGTTGGAAATATGCAAATAAAGAATTTGTAGAACCCAAAATATAATAATTTAAATATTAATCAGTGTTGTTGGGGACTTCGGGTATGCATTTATGACACTTGAACTACCCTCACATCAAAAAATGGATTTGCATAGTATGCAAAAACTTTTGACTTAATATGCGGATTATGGATTCATAGACTATAATTTAAATGTAAATTTTGGTTTAAAATATGCTTGTGCAAAACTGAATATTTAAGTTCCAATTCTATTTGTATCATTTGAGGACTCATGTAGGGATAATCTTTGTTATCAATCTTCCACGTAACGTGACTGAATTCACCTGGCAATTGCTAGTGTCTTGCTTGGTGTAAATTTAATTGTCATCATGTTGTGGCCTTTGGGTACTTTACATATGTGCCTTGTCTATTGTCTTGATAGTCATGCTTGATCCTCTCCAAGTCGGTCTCATGAACGACACTAGCCTAAAGTCGAATCTCATTGGTTGGTATAAACTTTGGATTCTTCAAAGTACTTTCCTTATCCGATCTCAGACCCTCCCTAGTAAAATTGCATGCATGTGTTCTAGAATATTCCCTACTTGTATTTTATGGTACTTGTACAGTTGTACATGTCTTACTTATATTCCCATGTTAAGGTTTGTATATGTATTTTTTTGTTTTAGCTACATATATTTAATAGAAAATTTGTGCAAGGCTTTCGCTATTGTTTTCGTGGAAGAAAGCTCCAGAAACATTCATCAAGATATTTGATAGAAAAAATGTATACCTTAGAACTCTATGCGAAGATACTTTAGAATAATATTACGGATGCTGTGACAAAAAACAATAACATGATGATGCATGTGCATCTATGATCTTTGTGGTTTATTGTGCCATTTTCCATTATAATTGTTTAATATTAGTGGTTATAATGATGTTTTAGAATGATTTTAGGGATTTTCCTAAAATATTATTTTATTTGTATTATAACTTTACATATAGGAAAATCTTGTTTTGCGTATTTGTTTACTTTAGGAGACATCTGCGAACTCAAATTGACCCGAGAATAAATCCACTCAAGTTGGCTTGGATCATTAATTAGGCCCCATAGAAAAGGGAGTATGGATGGAAACGGTCGCCCAGTTGTGCAACAAAGTTAACGAGCATTCATGGAAATAACGCATTGTGGCTTGAAATTCCTTGTTCTTAGAAAGAACTACGAACGCGATAGAAAGGAACTTAATGAAGTTCTAGTCAACATATGTGTTATCACCAGAATTTGACCAAGTCAGAGGTGGGCCGCGATCAAGATAAACTTGAAGATATATACATGGAAGGAATATGTGAATCGGCCTTGTGTACCAAGTTTGGGCTAGTGCGCCTTTTGTATCTGTACCATACTAGATTACGTATCGGTTAAGGGTTAGAGTTTTACCCGTGCACGGTTTGTTGCACGCCACATTAGAAAGTCCATGGACTATAAATATGTATCTAGGGTTTATGGAATAAACAACAACCAACGTTCAACACAAACCAATCTCGGCGCATCGCCAACCCTTCGTCTCGAGGGTTTCTCCGTAAGCACCATGCTGCCTAGATCGCATCTTGCGATCTAGGCAGCACGAGCTCCTTGTTCATGCGTTGCTCGCGAAGCCTTTTGATAGCAACGTAGTTATCATAGATGTGTTAGGGTTAGCATTGTTCTTAGTATCATATGCTGTCGTAGTGCAACCCTTGCGCATCTAGCCGTCCTTGTACCTCATCACGGGTGCTGGCACCCCGCTTGATCATTATTTAGTAGATCTGATCCGTTACGGTTGCTCCTTGATTCATCAAGGATTAGTTTAACATCTGCAATAGTTAGGCCTTACAAAGGGTTGGAGGATCCCGGCGTAGGGGTAGTTTGCTGGAGAGACGTTCCGAGGATCAACCTCGTGTTGGTTTTTAGGCCTTGTCTAGGATTGGCTTACAATCACCCGTGCGAGCGCGGGCCCAATCGTGAGTAGGATGATCCGATTATGCGGTGAAAACCCCAAATCGTCGGGATCTCATATGCTTTATCTTGATCAAGCAGGACCACCATATATTCGGCCACCTGGACGAATCATGGGTGGATCGGCTCCATGAGCCGATTCACAGACAACCCGAGAGCCGATCGAGGCTCGTATTTAACGTGTACGTGTGTGCCCTGCAGGAAACTAAGCGAGGCATCATCCACCTTCCCAGGTATAGGTCAGTGGCACGCCTGCAATTTGCATCGGCGCGCGACCGGGAGGCTTTGCGGCCGTCGCCGAGGGACAGCCAGCCGCAGCCCTAGTTGTTCCCGGCTCTACGGTGTTGACGGTCGCTGCCCGCCGGTGGGTTTCCGACGTCAACACATTCTGGCACACCGGTGGGACAATCCTCAACATCGACCACATCGCCGTCTACATCGGAGATGGCGGAAGAAACTCCGGTCACTTACGAGGAGCTCAATGGCGAGCTCAAGAAGAAGTATGACGAGGTCAGTCCTCCTCGAAGCCGACCTCATCGGCTCTTTCCACAGGACCCGCTCCCATGGCATCGATGGAAGGGGTTCACCGAAGGCGCGCTTGATGGAGTGGACCTGTCCACCCCCGAAGAACGCACCAGGTGCTGCGTCGGAGATTAACTTCATGGTGGCTCATTCTCCGCCATTCTGAGAGCCTGGTGAATACGTTGGAGCGCCTCCGCGTGATCCCGGAGATCATGAGCCCAGGCTCTCCGTCGGGACCAGCTCTAGGGACTCACCAAGGAGAAGTGTGCCACTCCCCGTCCACCGCTGCCAGCGCGGCGGCGCTCAACTCATCGCCTACGTCGTCTACAAGATTGGTGGTGACCCCAGTGACTACCAATTCCTACATGACGCGCCCAAGGAGATCCCGCACGGATACGCATGCGCATACGTGCGACTGCAGCCTGGGCACTCTCGAACCAGGTTGCAACAGCGGGACTTGGAACAACAGAGGAACGCTGAGGCGACCGAGAAGCGACGTGGCTAGCTAAATACGCCACCCCGACGAACTCCAGCCAGCTCCGCAGCTGGCTCAACCTAAAACAAGCATGGCTGGTTAAGTACGCCACCCGGCGAATTTCAAGTTCATTCGCAGCCATCACCGCGGATCAGATTTGTACGATTCGAAAGATCAGTTCGGCATGATGCCGAAAAGGAAGACTGTCGGCTATACCAAGCCGTACCCCAACGAGTACGAATTGATCCCGCTACCACCCAAATATCGCCTCCGGACTTCACAAAGTTCAGCGGATCGATGGTTCTAGCTCCATTGAGCATATCAGCCGATATTTGGCACAGGCATGATTCCAGCGTCGAAGCTTCGGGTGAGGTACTTCTCACAGTCCCTCACAGATCGGTTGGTACACGCAACGCCACCGAACTCAATCCAGACTTGGAAGCGTTGGAAGAACGGTTCCATGAGCAATATCACTCAGAGGCTTCCGAGGCTGGCATTGCCGATTTGGCACAAGTACGACAGGCTGGGGAAGTTGTCGGAGTACATCCGCGTTTCAGACCGTTAGGAACCGATGCTATTCGTTCACGAAGCAAAAGAAGCCGAGTTGGCGGTGGTGGGTCTATCATCATCGATCAAGGACGTGGCCTCCCAAGCGGACTACCCTTCATTAGCACATGGTGCGAAGCTGTCGCGTATGAACAAGCCACCCGATGTCTACAGGACAAATTCGCGTGGTTACCATGGTTGACGCAGGCGAAGATGAAGGTGCTACGGAGAACAAGAGGTCGCGGTGGCTGAGTGGACTCGAGCGGCAGCCCGAACCAAATGGGTGAAGCCACCAGGGCCTCCAAGAGGTTCGACGACGTGACGAAACCAGCAGCATTTTCGATCTCTTACTCTGAGAAGCATATAAAGATACCCGAAGGCCACAAAGTTCCCACGGTGCAAGAGCTGAACGGAAAGCCACTGCAAGTGGCATAACACGTTCACCCACACCACTAACGACTGCAGGGTGTGGCGTCGGCAGATCCAAATGGCAATAGAAAATGGGCGACTAATTTTTAACCAGCGCCATGAAGGTCGACACACACCCCTTCCCGCCGTCAACATGGTGGAGTTTACTCACCTCGGAGGGGCCAGCATTTCTCACCAACATCAACATGGTAGAGCTTGGACACCACTCGAGAAGGACGGGGATGAGGCACTGCTCGAGAGCAAAGACACAGAGGGGGCCGCTCCATGCGATCGGCCTCCGTCAAGATGGCAAGCGCTACGTCACGAGGGAGAAGTGAAGAACATAAGATATCAACCCCTCTCTCGATCACCTCCTCAACAAGTATGTGAGTCGGTATGACCAACGCCGGCGACACGACGATGATGAAAGAGACTGCCCACTGTAAACGAGTGGGCATCGTCGGCATAATCACGATGAGGAACGGGAGCGTCACGCCAGGAGCAAGACGACACGGGCATTTCGCCCTTTCTTCTGACATCGCTGGGATTCGGAATGAGCCGATTACCAACAATCGCAACCGCCCAGAATGCAACCAAAAGAAGGAGGCAGCCAACGTGTCCGTGTTCGAGCGCTTAGGGCCTCCCACCACAAAGCAGACTGCGAGACCCCTGTTGGAAGATCCGAGATTCGGAAGACGAGGGGGAAGACGAAGAGACAGTACCACCGTCCAAGGTGGTGCCCCGATGGTCTCAGCCATTCACAAAGCGCAGGGTTCAGCGATTGCGCGGTCGGAGGAAGCCGAAAGGTTGTACTTGTATACGCTACGAAGGCACGGCCCGATCCGGTTGCAAAGTCCACGAACCTGGATGAGGAGGGACCGCAAAGAAAAGAGTGGCCCCAAGCAAAGGAAAGCCGATGATGAAACATCGGCTGGCACAAACATGGTGCTCGTTCGTCCGGCGAAGTGTAGAGCTCCACGATTACAATGCACCAGGTGGACAAAGCGCACCAACGTGATAAAGTCGAGATTGGGCTGGTTTTATCCACCGGACAGACGAGTAGCAAGACTACGCAAACATGGCGAGGCTGATCCTTGCGATCGGCCCCCCCGAAAGCAACGTGGAGGCCGATTCCAGCAATCGGCCAAGATTATCCTCACCATCTATTTTGCACTGGGATCAACGTTTGACCCAACAGAGGCCTGAAGAGCCGATACCATCAATTCTCTTGACGAATCGGCTCGGGGGCACCTAGGTGGATAAAACATGAGGATATGAGATAATACTATCAAGTATGGGGGCCGATACACAAATCGGCCTAGAAATTTAAATTTTTTAGCAAACGATGACAGGATCACTTAAGGATATTAAAGCCGATGCATGGACATCGACTCAAGAGGAATAACCGCTGGGATCAATAGAGCTGGAGTTGCTGATCCTTTCAAAACCTTTCCAAGAACACGGGCTTCTCACGTGTAAGCATTCTTACCCTGTTTTAGTGGAAAGCTGGAGTAATCGGGGCAGCTCGCCTTGAAACATCAATGTTCTGGAGAGCCGATTTTGTTGAAAACGGCTAACATGGCGCTACGGGGGATCTGATGATGGCCGGTTCGGATGGTCCACTTTTATCCTCGCCCTGATTAAGGCTCGTGCAGACCGCGGAAGAAATTTAAGGGTTCTCCCGAGGATTCCACATTATCTACCAGTTAGAAGATCATCGGGGGATACTGAAGGGTGAAGGGTCGATGCATTGCTATCGGCTCATTGAAAAGCGTTTGAGGAAATCGGCAGAGGATTGGGGAAGCTCCTTCATTGATAAACAGGGTTTTACAAAGGAGGAACCGATTACTCGAAGAAAGAAGAACAAAGAAGGGTCTATTGACCCATCTACTACCGCTAGGCCTATGCTAGTAGATCCTAATCTACGGCCATCGCCTTGCTCGTCCTGAACCCCATCGGCACCGCCGCCCGGGCTCCTCGTCGCCACTCCCGCCCTCACGGGAGCTTCATCCCCGTCCTCATCATCGCCGTCGCGTCGTCCCACCACATGCGGAGGCGCTTCGCCGGCGGATAGCCCTCGAGGAGTCGTCGCGTCGTCACCCACCCTTCCTCCTCAGGGGCAGCCTTCCCGCAGGTCGTCCTCGCTTTTCCGGCTCCGTCGACAAGGAGCTGAAGATTTTCATCTCCGGTCGTGACCGGTCGTCATCGACTGGATGGGAGGCGTGGTCCTCCAGTCCCATTCTTCCGGGCACGGATGTCCCGGCGGCCTCGTGGAAGGAGGAGGACCCATAGGAAAGTTCGGAGGAGGAAGAAGACATGGTGGCGTGGGAGGATTTTGTGGGTGCTAATGCGAGGAAGATGAAGGAGGAGCAGGCTGTTAGAACGGCTAAATAGAAGGGATGTGAGGGAGATTTAATGCCACAGCTGAGAGGTGGTGCCCAGCAGGAAAATTTTCGACGCGTGGAGAAGTGGAAGGGGCAAGGCATCATGATGAGGGATTCCGGTGATTTCTCTGCCACGACATGACCCGACGGAAGGAAGCATAATGATTTTGGAAATGTCATTTCCAAAACCAGGGGGGCATGTTATCACCAGAATTTGACCAAGCCGAAGGTGGGCCGCGATCAAGATAAACTTGAAGATATATACATGGAAGGAATATGTGAATCGGCCTTGTGTACCAAGTTTGGGCTAGTGCGCCTTTGTATCTGTACCATACTAGATTACGTATCGGTTAAGGGTTAGAGTTTTACCCGTTCACGGTTTGTTGCACGCCCACATTAGAAAGTCCGCTGGACTATAAATATGTATCTAGGGTTTATGGAATAAACAACAACCAACGTTCAACACAAACCAATCTCGGCGCATCGCCAACCCCTTCGTCTCGAGGGTTTCTCCGTAAGCACCATGCTGCTTAGATCGCATCTTGCGATCTAGGCAGCACGAGCCTGCCTACGTTGTTCATGCGTTGCTCGTGCTGAAGCCTTTTTGATGGCGAGCAACGTAGTTATCATAGATGTGTTAGGGTTAGCATTGTTCTTAGTATCATATGCTGCCGTAGTGCAACCCTGCGCATCTAGTCGTCCACCTCATCACGGGTGCAGGGGCGGCCCGCTGATCATTATTTAGTAGATCTGATCCGTTACGGTTGCTCCTTGATTCATCAAGGATTAGTTTAACATCTCAATAGTTAGGCCTTACAAGGGTTGGAGGATCCAGCGGCGGTAGGGTGTAGTTTGGCCTGACAGGACGTTCCGAGGATCAACCTCGTGTTGGTTTTTAGGCCTTGTCTAGGATTGGCTTACAATCACCGTGCGCGAGCGCGAGGCCCAATCGTGAGTAGGATGATCCGATTATGCGGTGAAAACCCCAAATCGTCGTGGATCTCATATGCTTTATCTTGATCAAGCAGACCACCATATATTCGGCCACCTTGATCATATGGATCGGCTCCATGAGCCGATTCACAGACAACCTGAGAGCCGATCGAGGCTCGTATTTAACGTGTACGTGTGTGCCCTGCAGAAACTAAGCGAGGCATCATCCACACCTTCCGACTGTATAGGTCAGGTGGCACGCCCTGCAATTTGCACGCGACCGGGAGGCTTTGGGCCGTCGTTTGAGGGATGGGCCAGCCGCAGCCCTAGTTGTTCCCGGCTCTACGGTGTTGACCAGTCGCTGCCCGCCAGTGGGTTTCTGACGTCAACAATATGAAGACTAATAGATATAGTTTTCAAAAATAAATTAAATTTTTGAATAAATGTTTATAAAAAATTGCATTGGTTCAAGGTGTAGATAGTGCATCAGACACCTAAGTTAAACTTGTTGGGTACTGTGTACTTGATAAGGGGTGGCCCGATCTTCTCAGTAAGCAACAGTGGTGATGATGATCACGGGAAGATGGCAGCGGAGAAACACGACGATGTAGTGGATGATAACTTGTATGACGCAACGAGATCTCTCGATTGGTCCCTGTCAATGCAACAGCTCTCAACCCTGCAAGATATTCGCAACTCCACACACTTGCGCACGTAGCCGCCACCACGAAGCGGTAAGTTGCAACCGTCTAATTCCCAATGGAAGCAGATCACACAAGACTTAAACAAGATCTACACAATATCCAAGCAATATGGTGTAGGGAATTCAATAGTTTTGCAGAGCAAACAACTAAGAACTAGGTTTATCTTAAACGTGGTCTAAAGCAGCTAGGGGGTCGTCCAAGGCACTTATAGGCGTCCGGACGAAGTTCTGGTCAAAGATACAAGTAAAACCGACCAGAATAGATCTGTCGAGACAGACGGGGACTGTCCGTGGGATCCGACAGGCGTGACCGACGGTCCGGTCTGTGGTCCAACCGGGCAAACGGAAAGCTGTTTTTGTTTCGCCCTCTGATGCACTCCCTCCGGTTGGCTGCGGCCGGCCGACGGGCTGGGACCAGGCTGCCCGGCGTAGGGCCGGTCCGAGGCCGGACGGCCTGGACTTCTTCTCTCCTCTCGCGCCCGCTCCTCCCTCGCGCGTCCATGAGATATCTTCATGTCCAGCTCCATGTCCAGCTTCACGTCCATCTTCACGTCCAACTGCTCTCTCTCCGCGTGCGATGCTTGTCTCTCTTCATACCTGATGATACATACGTAATAGGACTTAGGTAGTATAAAGTTCTCATCAATCAAGGTATCATTTAGGAACAAGTTCACCTTAAGTAGCTTCGCACGAGCTCGTGTCATTGGTCCAATCCGACTTCATTGGACTTGAGCTTCATAGCAGGTTCATCTTCAGTTGGTAATGACGGAGGTAGTAGTGAGGTAGGGATGTCCTCATCATCTCCCCTTCAAAAGGCGTCGACCCGACGCTCCAAGGTCTTCTCCGTCATATGGTGTCAAATCAAGCAACATTGAAAGAATTAATGACACCAAACTCATCCTCTGGAAGATCTATCGAGTATGCATTATCATTGATCTTGCCAAGCACTTTGTAAGGACCAGCACCACGAGGCTTCAACTTAGACTTCCTTAGCTTCGGGAACCTATCCTTGCGAAAATGTACCAGACCAAATCACCAGGCTTGAACAACATCTTCTTGCGCTTCTTATTCATCCTTGCAGCATTGCTCTTGCCTTTCTTCTCAATCAACTCTTTAGTCTTCACATGAATCTTCTTCACAAAATCTGCCCTCTTGGATGCCTCCATATTAACTCTCTCATGTATGGGCAAAGGCAACAAATCAAGTGGAGTAATGGGTTTAAAACCATACACCACCTCAAAAGGACATAACTCCGTGGTAGAATGTACCGCCCTGTTGTAAGCAAACTCCACGTGCGGCAAACACTCTTCCCACTCCTTCAGTTCTTCTTGATCATGGATCTCAACATGTGAGTGTTCTATTCACCACTTCAGTTTGACCATCAGTTTGGGGATGACAAGTAGTGCTGAAAAGCAGCTTTGTCCCCAGCTTCCTCGTTGCGTCATACAAGTTATCATCCACTACATCGTCGTGTTTCTCCGCTGCCATCTTCCCGTGAGCATCATCACCACCGTTGCTTACTGAGAAGATTGCTCCATGTCCAGCTTCACGTCCATCTTCACGTCCAGCTGCTCCTCTCCTCGTGCGATGCTTGTCTCCTCTTCATACCTGATGATACATAAGTAATAGGACTTAGGTAGTATAAAGTTCTCATCAATCAAGGTATCGTTTAGGAACAAGTTCACCTGTTGTTTAAGCTTCGCACGAGCTCGTGTCATTGGTCCAATCCTGACTTCATTGGACTTGAGCTTCACAGCAGGTTCATCTTCAGTTGGTAATGACGGAGGTAGTAGTGAGGTAGGGATGTCCTCATCAGTACTCATACTACACTTCTCACCCTTTGCTAGAATGGAGAACACCAAAGGAGAATAAACTATGGAACTCGAAGATGGAGGAAACGATCACTAAGAAGAGCTTGAGTCATCCCAAGGAATCAAAGTAGTCAATTAATAACATCAACCATGGGCGAAACAAAAGATAAAGAGTGAAGGGGACCAATACCGATTCTATAGAGCTCTGTTGTAGGGGAAATAGCAAGCTAATTAGCATATGGATAGGCCGGACTAGTTGGAGTTGAGTTTACAAGTTGATCTTTCTGGATTTATGTTTGCTTGGACTTTCCTCATTGTAACTAGGAGGTTGTGCAGATCTTTTGTAAATACTCAGAGTTGTAATTGTTGGATATGTGCCCTAGTGGCAAATAAATAAAGATGTTTTCCTTTATCATATATGTGTTTCTTCATAATAATTTTTATGCCATGCTATAACTATATTAGGCGAAAACATTAATGCACATGTGGTATGTAAAGAAAACCCCGTACCTATTGATATAGTCCATTGATTAATAAGATGATACGGTTTCCTGATTATGTGACTAAGTAGTCATTAATAATGGAGTCATGTTAGTGAAAATGATGGACACACACCCATTAGATATTACAATGTGACCAAGTCACAAAGTTCAATATTGTGATATTGTCATGAAAGGGTGTAACCTAATCCTTAGACCGTGAGATTATATTTAATCACTATCACCGGTGACTGTTTTGATATCATCAACCGTTATTCATATCAGGGTGGTCATAAAGGTGGTACTCAAGTATGCCAATGGGATGGGTCTAAATCTCCTTTTGCTGCACCGCTGCCTGGGAGACGTCTATAAACTGTACGTGTGTAGAACTGCAGAGGCACGACACTTGGAGCGCTTCATCATTGGATTTCTTCACAACCTTGAGGTCGGCATTGGCGTCGACGTACAACTTCACCGACAAACGTTCATTGTGAACGTTAGGCTTTTCGGTCTTCAAACGTATGAACACCGATCTCTCCGTTACATTGCATGTCCATAGAATAGATCTTGGCTATGTTATTCTGTCGTAGAATTTTTTTGTTTTCTGCAACGGAACCCTACAGTAATTCTATAGTCATACCTTGAACCCGTAATGTTTCTGTTGTACTAATTTGTTGGATGTAATATTTATGGAACAATGTTTCATGAGTATTATTTCAACGAGAGGCGCACTTCAACATGTCATAGTGTGATGTGTCATCACACCCTCATACCAACTATCACCCTTATACATGGACTGGATGGCAACGAAGATCATGAAGCTCAACATACTACCACAAAGCATGGACCACATTATGTAGCATACTACACATGACCAAGATAGAATAGGATCTACAACATCCGCGCATCACCTAGCATACAACACGTGACTAATATAATATATTTATTGCATGTTGTTATTTCTAAGGGTAATATTGGTACAGGGATGAGAATTGCACAGTGTAGAACAACTATCGTACCAACAATCACCTTGGTACATGGAATGGACAACAAAAAATATCATGAAGTTCAACACACTACCACAAAGCATGGATGACATTATGTAGCATACTACATATGACCAAGATAACATCTTATCTACAACATCCGCACATCACCTACCATACAAACCATGAAAGTAATCTAAAATATCCGCAAATAATATCATCAAATACACTTGTGAAATCTACTATACTACCACATAATAATCAAGATACCATAGCACCATAACATCATTGTTAAAGTAGAATAGAATCGGCAGATGAATTGGTTAGGATTTTCCTTGATACGACAAGTCTATGAACGTGATCATACCTAACTGTTCTTCTAATCTTGTACATGGTGTCTATATGAAGAGGAGAAAGGCCTACGGGCTAACCACGCCAAAAATACTCTTTCAATCTTGGTATCAAAGCCGAGCGAGATCCTAAAACCCTAACCCTATCCTCCATGGGATCCTCCTTTGCTCTCCAGCTCTCCACCTTCGCTGGCTCTCTCCTCTCAAGCACATCGGCGTCGACCTACATCTCCCTCCCCAACGTCCCCGCCTGCCTTAACATACCAACTTCATGATGTGGAAGACATTGATGGTGCCAAACCTCCCCAATACCAACTTGCACGGCTACATCGATGGAACCACTCTGACGCCTCGAAGCTGATAACGGAGGGCAAGAGCACCTCCATCCCAAAGCTTAAGGCTTACATTATTTTTATAAAGTCAAACTATGTCAAGTTTGACTAAGTTTTTACCAAAAATCATTAACATGCAAAATACAAAATCAATATCATTAGATATATAATTAAATATATTTTTATATAGTATCTACAAAATATTATATTTGTTGATAGATTCTTCTAAAGGTTTGGTTAAGCTTTACTTGGTTTGACATTTTAAAAAAAGTTAAGCCTTAAGCTTTGGAATGGAGGGTCGTTCAGGTCACGAATCTAGTCTACTACACCTGGTGGGTCCAGGACCAGCGCATCCTTGCGGTGCTACTCACCTCTATGTCCGAGGACGTAGTCACATCAATGTCATGTCGCGCCACTGCTGAGGCGGGTTGGACCGTCGTCCACGACATGTTCCGCGCCTAGGACCGGGCGAGCTTGCATCACGTGCGCATCTAGCTTCAAAACTTAAAGAAGAGGTGCATGATGTGCGCGGAGTACGTACTTCCGCGAGATGAAGGCACTCCCTAACCAAATGGTTGTCATCGGTGCTCCCCTCTCCAACGGAGAGATCATCGGCTACATCCTTGCCGGCCTCGAGTCTCGGTACAAGTCCCCCGCCCGTCGCTCACATTCATCACTACCCCGATAAATCTCACTCAGTTTTACTTTCTTCTTCTTTGGTGTGAGGCCATGCAAGAGCACCAATCTACCAGGGAGTGGTCCCCCTCATAAGGTAACGTCGTGACACGCGGTGATCAGTGTCCTCCATGCACGTACGACAAGAAACATAGCCGCTACAGCAGCACGCACGGTGGCGGATGATAACAAGGAGGTGGCGGCCACTATGGTGGCCAAGGCGGCGGTTGGAACAACGACCGTCGTGACGGCGGCAATGGCGGTGGAAACCGCAACGACGGAAGAGCCGGTGGTGGCCACTACTGCCCACGCTGTCAGATCTGTCGCATCTATTTCAACCATGGTTACCGGGGTTGACCATCGCGGCGGGTGCCAGGGAAACACTATCGCCACCGGCCACGACGTCAATGATCAACGCTCATGGTACATGGACAGTGGCGCCACCGATCATTGCTGAGCCTTTCGACATTGACCCGAAGGGGAGAGGTAAATAGGGTGAGTCTTTCTGCGGGACATGTGCGAGCTCGGTGCCCTGTTCCTCCTCCCTACACACAAGGAACCTCTTTCTGAGTAAATAGTTAATTCAACTGGTCCACCAGGCCAGGCTTCGGAATTCTTTAAGGTTCACAATGGTCCGAGCCAAGGCTATGTGCAGGTACCCAAACGGCTAAATGGTGCACCCACTAGGCCAGGTTGGAGGGGATGTGGGTAACCAAACAAGCCCCTAGTTACACCACAGCCCACTTGGAAAACTTACAAAAATGTAGCAAAAACTCAACAGAACAATGATTGTCCCTGATGTGAAACTAGTCATAGTGGGGAGTAACATATAGTAGTGTCATGTATATGACACTACTCTATGTTACTACCTTCATAATGCATAGTAACTTAGATGTAGTACCATGCATGAGTGTATTAATTAGCTTGTAAACTTATTCTATCTTCAAAAGTGTGATGTTATGGTAACATAGCTAGTTACCACAACCATCTCTTTCTTCATTTAATATGATGCCATGTCATCAATTTGCATAGTTGGCAATGCATGTAGCTCTATGTTACTACCTTAGTTACTTCCACTATGAGGCTGGTCATAGTGGGGAGTAACTTAGACTAGTAACATATGCCATGTTACTAGTGTAGGTTACTACCTTCATAGTAGTAACTTATATGTGGTTCATGCATTGTATCATTTATTATATGTAGACTCATCTTGCTTTGAGTTGTGTGATATGGCACATAAATAGTTACCACCTCACTCTCTTTCTTCTTCATTTATTAGCATGCCATGTCACCAAAATACCTTGAGATGTGTGATGTTACTAGCTATGTTATTCCCACTATGAGTAGTCTGAAAAATAAATAAAAGCACACGATCTGACCAGGTGCACACGTGGCAAGAGCATGGTGGTTTTGCCGGTTTAAGTGACGCAATGGATGATGGGCGTACGGTCATCGCCCAAAGTAGTCACCGCCGACAATTCAGGCCTTGATGCGGGCGATTGCCACGTGGAATAACAATATATCTTTGTCCTCTTTTCTAGCTGAATCCATGCCATGTATGTTTGGAGCTGAGGTCGGAGTTGCAGGGGAGGGGGTGGCGGTGCGGTAGTGTGGCCAGCGATGAAGCTGCGGCTGCCGTCCCCTTCCTCCCTGTCGCTCTCCAGCCTCTCTTTTTCCGCTCTCCTATTCGCGTTGCATCTCGTGTTTCTTCTGTTTGATCCCACACATAGCCACGGTGAGTGGCTGCGCTCGTAACACTCTTCACTTTGCTAAAAGAAATCCGTAACAGATACGCACACTACATCATAAATCCCCTCTTCCAACTCTTCATGACGCAGAAAATACATAAATAGATCGAGCCTTTTACCAAATTCTGTCGCCTGACATCGTGAGAAACTCGATATAGAAGCTAGAACTTTCGGTAGGTGAGTTCACGGCCGTGTTATCAAGTTGAAAAACAAAATTCTCTATGTTTTCACTTTTGAGGTGGCTGATTTGTGCCTATGATTGATCGATCCATAGAAGGATAAAAGATGCTCAGCTAGCTAGCTAGCTAGACCAGCTTCCGAACTGACCATCTGTCCGTACGTGTTTAACAAATTACTACATTCTAAAATAATCTGTGGTCTTCATTGATTGTGCCTCGTAATTGCTTTGTTATAGGTATTGTTTTGAGAGCGACGACTTGGGATGATTTCTTCCGCACTGGTTTGTGTTGCAGTTATAAGGTTTTGATCACCGTAGAGGATCTTTGGTTGTTTCTTCTTCTTTTTAGTAGAGATGTGGCATCCGCTATGTATTTAGAACATTTCATCGTTGATGTAACTAACATAGTGGCTGCTGGCATGTGAGAGTTATAAATCCCTGGGGTGTAAATGCGCCAGAAATGCAGCTTCCTTGTGACGGACGTCCGTTGGGAACCCTAAGAGGGCATGATGGAGACAAAGAAGCAAGTCAGAAGAAACCATGTTTATCGAACCGTAGAGAGAGCACACGTGAAGGTTGTTGGTAAGTGGAACAACAACACCAGATTCGCCAACGTGGAACCCGCACAACACAATCAAACTACTTTGCCCCAACTTAAGTGAGGTTGTCAATCTCACCGCTTGCTGAAACAAAGGATTAAACGTATGGTGTGGAGAATTATGTTTGCTTGTAGAAAACAATGAGAACAGTGATTGCAGTAGATTGTATTTCAGATGCAAAAGAAAGGACCGTCCACAGTTCACTAGTGGTGTCTCTCCAATAAGATAAATAGCATGTTGTGAACAAATTACAATGAAATTGAGATAGAGATTCATATACATATCATGATGACTACTATGAGATTTACTTAGGGCATTACGACAAAGGACATAGACCGCCATCCAAAGATGCATCTATGCCTAAAAAGTCCACCTTCGGGTTAGCATCCGCACCCTTCTAGTATTAAGTTGCAAACAACACGTAATGTAAACAATACAAATATCCTTAGACAAAGCATTGATGTTTTATCCTAGTGGCAACAACACATCCACAACCTTAGGGGTTGCTGTCACTCCCACATTCAATGGAGACATGAACCCACTATCTAACATAAATACTCCTCTGGAGTCACAAGTATCAACTTGGCCAGAGCCTCTACTAGCAATAGAGAGCATGCAAGAACATAAATAACACATATATGATAGATCAATAATCAACTTGACATAGTATTTAATATTCATTGGATCCCAACAAACACAACATGTAGCATTACAAATAGATGATCCTGATCATGATAGGCAGCTCACAAGATCTAAACATGATATCACAAGAGGAGAAGACAACCATCTAGCTACTGCTATGGACCCGTAGTCCAAGGATGAACTACTCACGCATCAGTCCGGAGGCGGGCATGGTGATGTAGAGCCATCCTGATGATTCCTCCTCCCAGGGTGTCGGAGCGATCTTCTCGAACCCCGGATGGGGTTCACGCGGCGGCGTCTCTGGAACTTTTCCGTATCATGGCTCTCGGTACTAGGTTTTGCCACGGAGGGAATAAATAGGCGAAGGCAGCAGAGGCGACCGGGGCCCACCCCATAGGCCGGCGCGGCCAGAGGTGGGGCCACGCCGCCCTATGGGGTGGCCGTCTCGTGGCCCCTCTCCGTCTCCTCTTCGGTGTTCTGGAAGCTCCGTGGAAACTAAGACCGTGGGCTTTTGTTTCGTCCAATTCGAGAATATTCGTAAACTAACTTTTCTGAAATCAAAAACAGCAGAAAACAGGAACTGCACTGGCATCTTGTTAATAGGTTAGTCTCGGAAAATGCATAAAAACATTATAAAGTATGACTAAAACATGTTAGTATTGTCATAAAACTAGCATGGAACATAAGAAATTATAGATACGTTAGAGACGTATCAAGCATCCCCAAGCTTAGTTCCTACTTGCCCTCGAGTAGGTAAACGATAAAAACAATAATTTCTGAAGTGACATGCTACCAACACAATCTTGATCAATACTATTGTAAAGCATATGAGATGAATGAAGTGATTCAAAGCAATTGTATATAGTTTGCTAACAAAAAGATAATGACTAAACAATTAAATCATATAACAAAAACTTTTTATTAATAGTACTTTCAAGACAAGTATCAAAAAGACTTGCATAAGAGTTAACTCATAAAGCAATAGATTCAAAGTAAGAGGCATTGAAGCAACACAAGGGAAGATTTAAGTTTCAGCAATTGCTTTCAACTTGTAACATGTATATCTCATGGATAATTGTCAACACAAAGTAATATAATAAGTGCAATAAGTAAACATGTAAGAATCAACGCACACAGTTGATACAAGTGTTTGCTTCTAAGATAGAAAGAAGTAGGTAAACTCACTCAACATAAAGCAAAAGAAAGGCCCTTCGCAGAGGGAAGCAGGGATTACTCATGTGCTAGAGATTTTTATTTTGAAAACATGGAAACAATTGTGTCAACGGTAGTAATAATTCATATGGGTTATGCATAAAACTTCCTATAAGTTGCAAGCCTCATGCATCGAATACTAATAGTGCCCGCACCTTGTCCTAATTAGCTCGGATTTCCATGGATTATCATTGCATTACATATGTTTCAACCAAGTGTCACAAAGGGGTACCTCTATGCCACCTGTACAAAGGTCCAAGGAGATAAATCGCATTTGATTTCTCGATTTTGATAGATCTTAACTTGAGGACATCCATACCGGGACAACATAGAAAACAGATAATGGACTCCTCTTTTACGCTTTAAGCTTTCAACAACAAATAATATTCTCATAAGAGATTGAGGATTAATGTCCAAGCTGAAACTTCCACCATGATACATGGCTTTGGTTGGCGGCCCAATGTTCTTCTAACAACATGCATACTCAAACCATTTCAACTCATGGCAAATCTCCTTACTTCGACAAGACGAACATGCATAACAACTCACATGATATTCAACAAAGGTAGGTTGATGGCGTCCCCAGAAACATGGTTACCGCTCAACAAGCAACTTATAAGAACTAAGATACATAGCAACATATTCATTACCACAATAGTTTTTTAGGCTACTTTCCCATGAGCTATGTATTGCAAAGACAAGGAATTAAATTTTAAAGGTAGCACGCAAGCAATTTACTTTGGAATGGCAGAAAAATACCACATATAGGTAGTTATGGTGGACACAAATGGCATAGGTTTTGGCTCAAGGTTTTTGGATGCACGAGAAGCATTTCCTCTCAGACAAGGATTTGGCTAGCAAGGTTGTTTGAAGCAAACACAAGTATGAACCTGACAAAAACTTACACAAGAACATATTGCAAGCATTATAAGACTCTACACTGTCTTCCTTGTTGTTCAAACACTTTTACCAGAAAATATCTAGACCTTAGAGAGACCAATCATGCAAACCAAATTTCAACAAGCTCTACGGTAGTTCTCCACTAATAGATTTAAACTACATGATGCAAGAGCTTAAACATGATCTACTTGAGAACTCAAAATAATTGCCAAGTATCAAATTATTCAAGACAATATGAGGCATTTTCTGTTTCCAACCAAATAACAACAAGTACAAGTGTTGCGGCTTTTAGCTTTCACCATGAATATTAAAGTAAAACGAAGAACACAAGTGTTCAAATGAAAAAGCGGAGCGTGTCTCTCTCCAACACAAGGATTATGGATCCGAATTTATTCAAACATAAACAAAAATAAAAGCAAACAGACGCTCCAAGTAAAGCACATAAGATGTGACGGAATTAAAATATAGTTTCACTAGAGGTGACCTGATAAGTTTGTTGATGAAGAAGGGGATGCCTTGGCATCCCCAAGCTTAGACGCTTGAGTCTTCTTGAAATATGCAGGGATGAACCACGGGGGCATCCCCAAACTTAGACTTTTCACTCTTCTTGATCACATCATATCATCCTCCTCTCTTGATCCTTGAAAACTTCCTCCACACCAAACTTAAAGCAATCTCATTAGAGGGTTAGTGCATAATCAAAAATTCACATGTTCAGCATGGACACAATCATTACCAACACTTCTGGACATTACCCAAGGCTACTGAAATTTGATGGAGCAAAGAAATCCAATCAAACACAGTAAAAGAGGCAATGCGAAATAAAAGGCAGAATCTGTGAAAACAGAACAGTCCGTAAAGACGAATTTTTTAGAGGCACTTAACTTGCTCAGATGGAAAAACTCAAAACAAATTAAAGTTGCGTACATATCTGAGGATCACGCATTAATTTTCGCAGATTTTTTTTATTCTTCTACAGAGAGAAAACGCGAATTCGTGACAGCTAAGAAATCTGTTTCTGCGCAGAAATCCAAATCTAGTATCAACTCTCTATTAGAGACTTTACTTGGCACACCAATGCATGAAAATAAAGATACAAAGGTATTGCTACAGCAGTAACAAGCACCTTGACTCAAATATAAAACAAAAATTGCAGAAATAAAATAATGGGTTGTCTCCCATAAGCGCTTTTCTTTAACGCCTTTCAGCTAGGCGCAGAATGTGCAAATCAAGTATCATCAAGAGAAGAAGCATCAACAGAGGTGTTTGGAGTTTTCTCAACTATGCATTGTATCTTATATATGTAAGGAACTCCTTTTTCATTACCTTTAGGCTTACTTTCCTCCTCAAATAAATTTTCAGGAACAATCCAATCAAAGTTCTTTTCTAATGCCTCATGCATTCCTATGAGTTTATAAGGTATTGGTATTTTAATCTCCCCCTCACAATTGACTTTATTAGTGTATTTTAGCCTATCTTTTTCCCTCTTTTCAAGGATATTTGCAAAATTGGTACAAAAGCCTAGCATCTTATGTCGAACAAAGACTTTCCTAGCTTCTCTAGCTACATCACCAAATTCTCTAAGAAGGGTTTCTAGAACAAAATCTTTCTTTTCTCCTTCTTCCATATCACCGAGTGTAAGAAACATATGTTGCATTATTGGATTAAGATTAAAATCTAGCTTCCAACATGTGCACTAAAGAGGCAAGAGCAATTTCATAATTAGGAGCAAGTTCTACCAAGGATCTATCTTCAAAATCTTTAACTCTACTAACATGAGTGAAAAATTCTTCTATATTATCTCTTCCAATGATAGACCCACTTCCTACCGATATATCTTTCAAAGTGAACTTTAGGTGAAGCATGATGAAATAAACAAAAGTAAATGATAAATAAAGTAAATGCAAGTAACTAATTTTTTGTGTTTTTGATATTAAAGAAAGCAAACAAGACAAAATAAAATAAAGGAAGACAATAAACAAAGTAAAGAGATTTGGTGAGAGACTCTTGCAGGTGTCTGATCTCCCTGCAACGGCGCCAAAAAGTAGGTCGGCGTGTGGAGTTATAAATCCTGGTGTAATCGCGCTTTAAATGCAGCTTCCTTGTGACGCAAAGCACACGTCCGTTGGGAACCCCAAGAGGAAGGTATGATGAGCACAGCAAGTTTTTCCTCAAAGAAGAAAACCAAGGTTTATCGAACAAGAAGAGATGAAGGCCACATGAAGGTTGTTGGTGAAGGAGTGTAGTGCGGCTCCAACAGGATTCCAAGCGTAACGTGGAACCTGCACAACACAATCAAACTACTTTTGCCCCAACTTAACAGTGAGGTTGTCAATCTCACCGGCTTGCTAAAACAAAGGATTAAACGATGGTGTGGAGAATTATGTTTGCTTGTAGAAAACAACAGAGTAAAGTGATTTGTAGATTGTTTTTCAGTGTAAAAGAAATGACCGGGTCCCAGCTCACTAGTGGTGTTCTCTCCAATAAGATAAGCGTGCTGGTGAACAAATTACGCTTGGGCAATTGACATGATGACTACTATGAGATTTACTTAGGGCATTATGACAAAGAACATAGACCGCCATCCAAAGATGCATCTATGGCTAAAAAGTCCACCGGGTTAGCATCCGCACCTTCTAGTATTAAGTTGAAAACAACAGACAATTGCATTAAGTATTGACAATGTAAACAATACAAATATCCTTAGACAAAGCATTGATGTTTATCCCTAGTGGCAACAACACATCCACAACCTTAGTTCTGTCACTCCCCCAGATTCAATGGAGACATGAACCCACTATCTAGCATAAATACTTCCTCTTGGAGTCACATCAACTTGGCCAGAGCCTCTACTAGCAACGGAGAGCATGCAAGAACATAAATAATACATATATGATAGATCAATAATCAACTTGACATAGTATTCAATATTCATGATCCCAACAAACACAACATGTAGCATTACAAATAGATGATCCTCGATCATGATAGGCAGCTCACAAGATCTAAACATGAAGCAAAAGAGGAGAAGACAACCATCTAAGCTTACTCTATGGACCTGAGTCCAAGGATGAACTACTCACGATCACCGAGCGGGCATGTGGATGTAGAGCCCCTGATGATCCTCCCAGGTGCCGGAGGTGATCTTCCTCAACCCCGAGATGAAGGAAGCCGTGCGCCCTCCGGAACTTTTTCCGTATCGTGCTCTCGATAGGTTTCGCATGAGAATAACAGGCTAAGGCAGTAGTACTGAGGCCCACTCCATCGGCTACGCGAGGCGGCCACGCGCCCATGGGGTGGCCGTCGTGGTCTCCCTCTCCGTCTCCTCGGCTTCTCGAAGGCTCCGGGAAAATAAGACCGTGGGCTTTTGTTTCGTCCAATTCCGAGAATATTCGTAAACTAACTTTTTCTGAAATCAGAAAACAGGATTTGCCACTGCGGCATCTTGTTAATAGGTTAGTCTTGGAAAATGCATAAAAGTATTATAAAGTATGACTAAAAACATGTTGGTATTGTCATAAAACTAGCATGGAACATAAGAAATTATAGATACGTTGGAGACGTATCAAGGTCTCCGTCGGGAAAAGCCTGGAAATAAAATTAAAATGAAAAGGTAAAAAAAGGTTATGTCGCTGAGGGCCTCTAACGTGGCCTTCGTCGTACACCTACCACTCCACGTGACAGGAACCCATGTCAATGGCTATGGTTTTGCTGACGGACACCCTTCGCATAATGGCACGTATGCCGGCATTCTCTTCTAGAAAACCCGCATTTATGGCTAGGACCAGGTTTTGCCAACGACCTTCGTCGTCCACCTACTACTCCACGTGACAGGAACCCATGTCAATGGCTATGGTTTGGATGACGGACACCCTTGACATAACGGCACGTATGCCGACATTCTCTTCCATAAAACCCACCTTTATGGTGAGGACCAGGTTTTGCCGACGACCATTTTAGAGCGCTCAACATGTCTGCATATATGTAGGCCAACCCTATATTGTGCCATATGTTTGTGTTTAAACATAGCGGCAAATCTATTTTTTGAAGCCACATGATATGTACGTGGGTAAATATATTGATCAGATTAAATTTTTAGAAAATTCTTACCGTTGTATATGCCTAGAGCCTCTAATGTGGCCATCGACTGATCGGCATACACCTACCACTGCCAAACTTCCATCAGTATTGCAGAACTGCGGGGTCACATGGCAGGAATCTATGTCGACTCTCGATGGGCACTCTTTGCATAAAGGCATGCATGCCGATGACAAGATTTTGCCGACGGTCTGTCCAGAAAACCCCTTGTTTTTTTTCAAAATGGGGATTAAACCCCGGCGTCTGCATCATGATGATGCACACGGCCTTTTATTAAGAAGTTACGAGTACACAGTTTTTAGACCATCTCAATCATCCCGAGGATTGATACAAGAATCAACCAGCGAAAAACAGAAGAAAAAAAAAGGTATGACTACACATCAACGTAGCCGCCTATTGCGCCGCCAGCCAGCCTGGCACAAGATATCCTGAGCGACCATCTGGAACCGTATGCATCTAAAAGTCATAGCATCTCGCTGCCCCTCCGGTGAAAGTAGAGCCCACAACTGAATCCAATGTGCAACCATATGGATAACCATACAGAAAACCCCTTGTATACCTACGTGTATGCCGATAGACCATATATCGTTGCAGCTGTTGTATTTTAAACAAAGCGCGAATTCAATTGTCCTTCCCTATATTGATTAGATCAACTTTGTGCTATGCAATTCTTTCAGTACGGGTATTAGTTTTATATATTTGGTCACTCTACATTCCGGTCAAAATCTAGAATTGTTTTATCTCTAATTTATTGACATACATTTAGTTCAGATTAGAATACTAAGGGAAAGCCAATTTCAACTTTTCCTTTCACATGTAATAGCCATGGTGATTTTTTCCTTTTGAAGATCAGGTGATAGTGCATTTACTATAACCGTTTCCAGGCTATTCCTTTTAATTTTCTTTGCTAGGAAGGGTGTCACGTAAATGTTAAAGTTTATGTCTATAAAACATGTGGGCATGTATGTTACGTAATTGTTTTAAATCTTATCCATTGAAATTACAGATCTAACAGTTAAAATAATTTTGATGATGTGGATCAACGTAGTGCCTCTATTTTAAACCTTCGTATTGTGCTTTTAGTATATAATAGATAGATTATGATCTTAGAGATATTAATATATTTTCTTTACGAAAAAAATCTAGACGTGAGGATTGGATGTAGTAGGAAAAAGGCACTATTTCCCAAACCCGTGATACAAAATCATCTACTAATCCTATCTTAACAAACAATTCCCTACAAATAAACTAGTAGTAAGCGCAGCCCTAATTAACAAGAGCCGTCTAAGCCATTCAATACCACAAGTTTCTGCCACCCCATGACAAGTGAGGTGACACACCAAGAGTTAACAAACCACATACATTTTCATAAACCACAAACAAATAACAAATCAAGAGAGCTAGCTAACATTGCTATCACAAGGCCACTAATCAAAAAACCAAACCCCCGTTTCATCATCCCCCACTAATCAACAAGTGGCAACAAATAAAATAAACAAGAAAAAAATTATCACCAGGTTCACCACACACTCTCATAGTCTCATACACAGACCATGCAGAGAAGAGCAGGGTAGGGCGGCCATGATTGATGATTGCCCTCCTCTATAAGAAGAACTCCAAAGCCACTAACTTTCCTCAACTCACTCCCACTCACCCATCTTCATCCTCTCAACAAACCCAAGAAGCTTAGCTCAAGAAACTCATTAATGGAGGGTAAGGAGGAGGACGTGCGCCTCGGCGCTAACCGCTACTCGGAGCGCCAGCCCATCGGCACGGCGGCGCAGGGCGGCGACGACAAGGACTACAAGGAGCCTCCCCCGGCGCCGCTTTTTGAGGCGTCGGAGCTCACCTCCTGGTCCTTCTACCGCGCCGGCATCGCCGAGTTCCTCGCCACTTTCCTCTTCCTCTACATCAGCGTGCTCACCGTCATGGGCGTCGTGGGGAACCCATCGGGTTCCAAGTGCGGCACGGTGGGCATCCAGGGCATCGCGTGGAGCTTCGGGGGCATGATCTTCGTGCTCGTCTACTGTACCGCCGGCATCTCCGGCGGGCACATCAACCCGGCCGTGACCTTCGGGCTGTTCTTGGCCAGGAAGCTGTCCTTGACGAGGGCGGTGTTCTACATGGTGATGCAGTGCTTGGGCGCGATATGTGGCGCCGGCGTGGTGAAGGGGTTCCAGACCACCTTGTACATGGGCAACGGCGGCGGTGCCAACTCCGTCGCGCCGGGGTACACCAAGGGGGACGGGCTCGGGGCGGAGATCGTGGGCACGTTCGTGCTGGTGTACACCGTATTCTCGGCCACTGATGCCAAGCGCAGCGCCAGAGACTCCCACGTCCCCGTAAGTATCATCTACTACTTCTTCAACGGCGCCGACCGGCTGCCTCGCAGTTGAACGTTCTTTCTGTTCGTCCATGGATAGACTGATGAATTTGAAAATTGGTGCAGATCCTGGCGCCGCTTCCGATCGGGTTCGCCGTGTTCCTGGTGCACCTGGCGACCATCCCCATCACCGGCACCGGCATCAACCCGGCCAGATCCCTGGGCGCCGCCATCATCTACAACAA